>JAKCPI010025424.1:0-28556 GCA_023213315.1 Euborellia annulipes | reverse complement strand
GATATAAAATTATTCGGTAAAAAAGATTTATCTTCTTTAAAAAGGAAGTTTTAAAATGGTTCGTCCATTATCTTTGATTTTATGAGTTTCACGAAAATGAATCTCGCATTTTTTTTCCTCTTCAGACAATCTTGTTGTTTCTGGGACATCATCCAGCTTCCACAGATTGTGCAGAAGATCATCAGTGGAAATAAAATATGAATAAGAAATATTTTGAGAAGAATTTGAATCACAATTTCCAATTAAAATCCATCCAATTTCGGATTCATATGCAGTTGGAGATCCAGTTGGTCCAATGATACGATTCCCTGTCATTATTTGCGCATAGACATCCGCTCCAAAGATAATATCAATAGGGGCAGATTTATAAAATTCGTTGTCTGCTAAAAATAAATTATCTACATGAGACAGATTTGGACATGCGACATTGGTTGCTGGAATATTATTGGTTAATTTTTCTACAATTAAAGCTTTTGCTATCAATGAAGTATTTTGTTCATTTCTTGGACCATATGAAAATTCCAAAGAACTTTGAACTTGTTGAGTGGCATTGCCTATTCCGGATAAATAGATTTCCGTCTTCTTCATTGGTAACCCCAATGTTTTAGAAAATGATTTTAAAATCAAAGTATTTTGGCTACCCGAGTCTATCAAAGCCCGTGCTCTCATCAACCTTCCTGATTTTGATTTAATATTAATAATAGCCGTACCTAGAATGATGTTACCAAACGAATTACATGAATAAACATTACTGGCAATGTGACAGCTGTTCGAAGACTGGGTCGTAGACGAGGCAGGAGTAGTAGATGAAGATGGTGCCGATGACGGAGAAGAAATCGCCGGAGATGAGACATCCTTCACCTCAGGAGTTTTGTTGGCTTCTTCAGAATTGACAGATTTTTGTTCCTTGTGCAATAATAAATGGTGAGAGCCATTGCACTTTTTACATTTGACTGCTTTACAGTCTGGAAGCAAGTGTTTATCAGAAAAACATAAAATACATAATCTAAAGATTTTATTTTCCTCAACCTATCTGCTTGGTTTAAGGACAAAAATTTTGAACAATTTATTAAAAGATGATTTGTCTTACATAATTTACATGTTTCGTTACTAGTTGCATGTAATCCAACGGATTTACTAGTTTTGTTTTTTAAGTGGTTCTTTTACAGGACTATCAATTGAAAAAACATTAGATATTCTTTCTAAATAATTTAGAAATTCTTCGAGCTTGGGAATTTTATAGTCATGTAATGACATAATCCATGATTTTCTAATAGAAAAATCTAATTTTTTTCATTAAAATTCTCAATTACAAGTGAATCCCAATGATCAACAGGTTGTTTTAAAAATTTTAAACTTTTTTAAAGAAGATCTAGTTTCATTAATTAATTTTTTCAATTGATCAGTGTCTTGACTTTTTATTGTTTTTAATTCAAGAATACGATCTATATAACCAAATATAATTTCATTTTCTCGATTATATCGATTTTGTAATAAATTAAGAGCTTCCTGATAATTTTCAGGTGAAATAGGTATATTTCGAATTAAATCTAATGCTTCTCCTTTGACAGAAGCTTTTAAATATTGTAATTTTTTAAATATCATTTAAATCATTTCTTTGATCAATATTTGTTTTAAAAAGAATCCCAAAAAGAAATAAATTTGGTGATGTCACCATCAAACTGTATTAAATTTATTGGTGGTAAAGCAATATTAAGCTCATGAGAATTAGATATTTTGTGAAAAGATTCCTTTTCAAAAGTTTTTAAATTTTTATGCAAAGTATAAGAAACCAAATTCAATTCCTTTTTTGAAATCGTGAAATTCTTTGACATATTTTACAAGAGTTTTTTTCCTCAGCTTTTGTTTCAGCTAAATTGTCTATAAGATCATCAATCGAATCTTCAATTTTCTTAATATCAATTAAAATTAAATTCAATGTTATTACATCATGAATTTCTGCTAAATTGGAATTATTTTGATTAATTTCAAAAAATTGAAATTTTAAAAGAGAAAACCTTTTAGAAATTTTTTCAATAGAAGTCATTTTGTTTTAATTTTCCCAATTTATTATTCCAAGGTTTGAAAGACTTTTGAATTGAAAACAATTCTTCAAATGTGAAATTGAATACAAATTAATATTTTAGATTAAAAAAATACAATTTTTTTTTTTTCCTAATTTTTCAAGGTCACAAATTGATATCCGGTATCGAATGATCAAAAAAAATAAATAAGATATGTTTACGCTAATAAACCTTTTAATTAAAAATATAATAGATTAAAAATTTTAAAGAGGGGTGGACTGTATGTAGGGCTGGTTGTCTTTCCAGGTCCTGGAGTTTAATAAACTGTGCAAATAAAACAATATGTATTTTTGATAACAAATTATATTAAAAAAATCATTAAATCAGGTTTAACAAATTTACTTAATCTAAGGGTTGAATTATTGAAATCAGAAGTAACAATTTGAGAAAAAAAAAATAGAAATGATAATTATTCTCTATTGAGATCAAATAGAGAATAGAAAAAGTTTCTTTTTATAAATACCTTTTGTCCAGGTTTAATATTTTGTGTTCATACAAACTATCATATATAGGGAGTGATTCTTTTACAAACCGTACACTCTTCTGACCGATACATGTTTTTTGATTTGATGAAATTTTTTTTACGGCTCCTATAACGAAAAAAAAGATAGCCATCCGCGAGGATTTTCTTTTCTTATAATATTTTTGGAAGTAGTCGAGGGTCGAAAATGGTTGAAAATTTTGATCATTTTCTGTCTTAGACGCTCACTTTTAAAAATTCATACTTTGCTTTCTATTTGTGGAGGGAAAAACTTTTTTACCATTTTAAAAAGCTAAAAGAGTGAACTTTAAGAAAAAAATTGATCCAACGCATCCAAAATAAAAGATTTCACATTAGTTATCAGCAATAATTTGAAATCTTTTAAGTCGCAGTTTTAATAATCGGGGCCCCAAATGTATTGCATTTTTATTATAAATCTTCATCGCATGCATTTGATGTCGAATTTTATACCGATAACGGTTTTTTAATCGATGGAGTAATCAATTCAGTAACTACTGAAAAAATCTCCGGCCGGGGCGTTTCATGCGGTAAAATGACGTCATATCGTGTACATAAGAAAAAAGTCCGGGGGCATTGAACCACTCCTTTCCAAAAACTATATTTAGATTTACCAGCTTTTATGTTCAAGTAGCTATCCGCTGCACAAGTAGCTATTTTTCGATATTTTTTTGCCTAAAAATGAGGTTTTCGAAAGAAAAAACCAATTTTGGAGTTAATTACTCGGGATTTTTTACTTATTCTGTTAGAGGTTTTCTTTCTGCACCAAATGACATCCCATTTAGTCCGATCTGATTAGCCGTCGGAATATACGGGGGTTTAAACTTTCAAATTAGAATTTACCGCAGCACGATAAAATAAAATGGTAGGAAAAAAATACGGTGAAATCTTTAGCTGAAAACTCATTCTTTCTAACCGTATATTTCCCATAATTATACCTCTTAAGACAGAGGAGTTATTCAGCCGATAAACTTTTCCGTGCGAAGATTTTTCTCAGTTGCCCTAGGAGCATGAACGAAAAAGTTTATCGGCTTGAATAACTCCTCTGTCTTTAGAGGTATAATTATGGGAAAATATACGGTTAGAAAAAAAACGAGTTTTCAGCGGGCAAAGAGTTTCACCATTTTAATTTTTTCCTACCATTTTATTTCCTTACCGTGCTGCGGTAAATTCTAATTTGAAAGTTTAAACCCTTGCACATTCCGAACGTCTAATCAGATCAGACTAAATGGGATGTCATTTGGTGCAGAAAGAAAATCTCTAACAGAATAAGTAAAAAAACCTGAGTAATAACTCCAAAATTAGTTTTTTTCTCGAAAAACTTCTTTTTTAGGCAAAAAAATAATCGAAAAATAGCCCTACTTGTTGCAACGGATAGCTACTTGAACCTTAAAAGCTACATTAAATCTAAATATAGTTTTGGAAAGAGTGGTTCAATGCCCCGAGACCTTTTTTTTTCTTATTTTTGATATGACGTCATTTTACCGCATGAGAGCACTTGGCGGGATTTTTTTTCAATAGTACTAATTGATTCTCCATCGATTAAAAAACCGTTATCGGTATAAAATTCGACGTAGAATGCGATGGTTATAATAAAAATGCAATACATTTGGGGGCCCCATTGTTAAAAATCGATTTAAAGATTTCAATTGTTGATAACAATGTGAAATCTTTAATAAATTTTGGTGGAACAATTTTTTCTTAAAGTTCACTCTTTTAGCTTTAAAATGGTAAAAAAAGTTTTTTCTACCTCAAATAGAAGCAGAGTTATGAATTTTTAAAAGTGAGCGTCTAAGCAGAAAATGATCAAATTTTCACATTTTCGACCCTCGATATTTCCCAAAATATTAAAGAAAAAAGAAAATCCTCGCGGATGGCTATCTTTTTTTTCGTTATAGAACCCGTAAAAAAAATTTCATCCAAATCAAAAACATGTCGGTCAGAAAGTGTACGGTTTGTAAAAGAATCACCCATATATATATATAATCGTATCTTATAAAAATACGTACTCAATTAACATCAAATAGAAGATTTTTTTTATAAAAACATGATATCATGAAATTACAGTGAATTAATTGAAGTAGTTGATGCATCAACATACGAAAACAGAAGAGAAGAGAAGCTCAAAGATATCTAAGAGCGAGATATAAAAAAAAGAAATAAACATCAAAACCAGGGGGATGATTTTGCATATTAGTTTACAAAAAATCCGCCCGACTTATGGCTCGAAGTTTGAAAAATATAAAATAAATAAATGCTTATTCATATATTTCGTCATAAGCGTTAACAGTCGATAAGGATTGTGATTATTATTATTATTCTTCAATCTTGATAAGAAAAAGCAAAAGCAATAAATGCAAAAAAAAGAAATTATAGATAAGACTAGCTGCGCCGTTTGCCTTCGGCGGGTTTCTAAATTATATTTTTCAGACAGCGAATATACATCTCGTGATAATTAACTTTAAAAAAAATCTTCAGGTCTATTCTCTGAGCAAAAACGTTAACTTTTAAAATCAGCGTTAATTCATTTTAACACCTATCTCTTTGGCTCAGATTGCTATTTTGTAAGCAAAAACTTTAACGCCAAAGCTTTAATATTTAGTTAATATTGTTAAAAATTAATGTCACGTCTAAGGTGCCGTATTTAACCCTAAAGAGTAAGGTTATAACAGCTTTGAGATAAAAGCAACGTGTTAACGTCGTTGTTTAGAGAATAGCATTTTTTAAACACTGTTATGCCCTCGGGGCTTGGTGTAGGGGTTAGCGTGCTAGCCTCGTATACCAAACGTCGCGGGTTCGGACCCCAGGCACACCCGCACGCCCAGGGTTTGAACAGGGATCGCCTTTGTAGAAGCCGACACCCTAGCCCGCTACACCAGCGAGCATCCTATATTCGAGTTAGTCAAACAAATTGTGACAGACCGCAAAGTGTTTGGTTCAAGTCTCGTCTAATGAAAACGCCAAGTCAATTAATTATAATAAAACTAGCCGCGCCGCCCGCCTTCGGCGGGCTTCGCGTCTAGCCGGGGGCTACGCCCCCTGGACCCCCCAACCGCTGGCTCGGGCCCGCCTGCGGCGGACCCTCGCCTTTCTTAAATAGAGAAACGGGCTGGCGTCTGAGCGGGGGCTACGCCCCCTGGACCCCACCAGCTGGCTCGGGCCCGCCTGCGGCGGACCCTCGCCTTTTCTTAATTATAAAAAAAGAAAATTATTATTACTACGTATTCCATTCCAGTGCCTGCTTGAGGATTTGTTTACATTCATGGAATACACAAATGAAAAAGAATACAAAAAATATTTCTCTATACATTTCCTATGGGAGAAATCGTAACTTTAGGAATTAATAACTCGAAAAGTTATAGGAATTTTGGGACCCGAGTATTTTTCCGGGACTCTCTATAACGTCCTCTATAAGACTGCAAAATTTCGTTTCAAAATTCCAATGGGAAGTTGGTCAAACAGAGCGTGACAGACGGACAGACAGACAGACGGACAGACGGACACTCCGTAATTATTATATATAGATTTTATGTCTCTTTATTGGTTGGTAGGCCACACGTCTCATGGCCTCCAGGGAACCGAACCCAGGATCTCTTTTTTCTTTTTAATTTACCATCTCGGCCATTTAGGGTTTATGGATATGTAATTTGAGGATGTACAAGATTATATATTTTCGAAATTGACCTGTAATATATATGGGAATGAATTAGAAATAAATTTTTTTTTCCTGACAAATAAAAAAAAAAAAATCTGGTGTGACTGGCGCACAGCACACAACTTTCTCTTACCTTCGGTAATCGAAAGTTGTGTTCTGTGCTTGTCACACCAGATTTTTTGTGTCGACATGTATTTAGTTCCCGGCAGTAGGGAATATTTGAATTCAGATGTAAAATTTATAAGTATGGGAAAATATTTATATTTTGTTACCATGGCAACCATTTCTCCTATCTTCCCTATGAAGTACAAGAGTAAAGTGGTCTTCAGAAGATTTCAATCGCAAAATGAGAATATACATTTTAAAGAGCAACTAAAAAATAATTGATTTTTGAATTAAAAAAAAAATCGTTGGAGCAAATTTTGAGAAAATCGAAAAAAATGAAAAAGAACATCAGTAAAGTACTAGTACTCTTTGGCCGATTTTGATTAAAAGCTTATTTTTCCGGTCCCGGGGGGTGTTTAACTTAAATATAAAATTTCAACCTCGTAGCTCAATTGCTTCATGCTTAAAATTTGACACACACCCCCCCCCCCACACACACACACACACACCACCCACGACAGACCATGTCGCGAAAACCACTTTTTTGGATTCAGGGGACCTCAAAACGTGAAGATCCATCAAAATCTCGACATCGAATTTTTGACATGAATCCAATACTTTCTCTCTATATATATATTACATATATACATAGGCAAGAGAAAGTAAAACATTTCATTCCCACCACCTGAATATATTACAAGTAAACTTCGAAATTGCTAAAATATATGGATATATATTTTGAAAAACGGATGGCTGCCAGGGGCGCTCAACGCGAGGTTACCCATCCAGGATCTCCAGCCTATCGGTGTGCAAAAATAATTCAATAAGAAAAAAAGATAATAGATGTTTCGGGAAATCTTTATTCTCCCATCAGCCTTTCAAAATTGCGTAGGTCCCGGAGTTGATCATATGGGCACAAGAGATGAACGTCTTCACTGAATAAGACCCCAGGCTTTATTTTTGGCTGCTCCTCCCCCCTCCTCTTCCCCACTGTTTTTGCATTTCCTCGCTGTTTATCTCCCCCTGAATTGTGATGTCCCTGATGCAACCCGTCGAGAGAGAGACAAGTTGAATTCCTTTCTATGCATTAATTGCCTCTAACTCCTAATTTAAATGTTCCATTTATATAAATAAATTGATTTGATAGCCATGAACATTTTAGACATGTCTCTCTCTCTCTCTCGCCTTGACCGATGCACAATTAATTGGATACAAGGGCCTTAAGATGCAATCAAACGAGATGTTTCCTTTGACCTTTCTTATTTCTTAGAATTCGCTCTACTGGTTATAGGAATCCAAAAAAAAAAAAGGTAGAGTTCGTGCCCCTTGCGACAATTGAATTCAATACCCCGTAAGTAATAATAAAATCTAAATTTAAAAATCTGGTGGGACAAGCACAGAACACAACTTTCGATTACCAAAGAAAAGAGAAAGTTGTGTGCTGTACGACAGTCACACCTGATTTTTTATAATATTGCAATGAGTAATGCAAATCAGTTTAGAACACAATGGGCGGGCGATTTGCAAGAAAAAATAAAAGTGAAAGCGTGAAACTAGATTTATTTTATGCGACGTTGCCGAACTTGTCTGAGTCACGTGACTTATTTTATTTTTAAATATGCCCGACTGTCATTTTCGTGAATTTTTTTTTGTCTTTCTTGTTAAAATATTTTTAAAAGCCTTCGTGAGAAAATTTTTTTTAACGTATTCTACTGAAGTTATTTGATGATAAAAATAGAAGTTTTTTTGTTGTCCTATTACACGATAACCCTTCGGCAGATCTGCTTCAAAAAGTAGGAAAGAATTTACAGTAGTAAATTAAAAGAGGCGCTCTCACTGTGGATTTTCGGGACATTAAGCATTTTAATAGAGGTTATTTTGGGAAATGGCCTAAGGCTATCCCGTAAATAAATAAAAAAAAAAAAAAAAATAGAGGTTATTTCTCCATATTTAAGAAAAACCACTGCCTGTTTGAGGATTTGTTTGCATTCACGGAATACACAAATGCAAAGAATACATAAATATTTCCTATAACTTTAAGAATTAATAACTCAAAACTGAACCAGTTTTTTTAGGCTGAATACGTATATGTAATTATTATTTTCCTACGACCTTTAGTTCAGGCCGTACTTTTTATTTACAGACGGACACCGTAGTCTCTGCGCAAGCTCGCTTCCCCTTAGTACTACGTATAGAGAAAGCTATGAGATTAAGAACATATTAAAAAGATTAGCTTTTAATCTTTAAAACCTCAATAATATAACAAAAGAAATTGGAAATTTTTGCTCTTTTACTTTAATAGTACATTTACATTTAAATCAAAAGATTTTAATTAAAAAAAAAAAAAGGAAAATTTAATAATATAACAAATTTTATTATATTTCATTTGAGAGATTTAATTCCTTTATAATTAATTGATTTTATTCTTCAAAAGAACCCAATGCTTTGGGTGAATTTTTAGAGCCTCCCCATTTGGGGATTTGCAAATCTGGATGTAGTGCGAAATTTCATTTCGAAATCTCGGCAATTTGATCACACGGAGGAGAAAATGGACAAAGTCTAGAGTGAGATTTAATTTTTCCTTTCCCACAAAAACTACTTGACGGATATTCATATGCATCGAAAGGTTATTACTGACAATGTTAATATTGGTAACCTTAAAAGTCAAGGCGTATGGATGGGTTCGGATCCCTCCCTAATTTTTCAAAAAATATTTATTTTATTCAAGATCTTTTTCGGGCTCTGAGGGCATTTCGACTCGACCCCATCTCTATTTACGGGAATTCAATCCAATTGATTGATAGACAAATAAATGAGAAGGGTTGCCAACCCAAGCGCTCCATTACAGTGGCGTCACGTATTTTAGCTGTGCCCCCCCCCCAAAAAAAAAAAAAAAATTTCAAATCTATATACATACATACGGGTATAAGACTAATTTCTAAATTTTTCTTTGAAAAAGTGTGTCGCATAAATAAAAATAATAAACAAAATGATATCTATATATATAATTCGATAATGTCCGTCTGTCTGTCACGCTCTATTTAGGCAACTTCCCGTTGGAATTTTGAAATGAAATTTTATATGCATAAAGAGGACCTTCTCGGGATTACAGGAAAATTATTTTCATCCCGAAATTCCTATAACTTTTTGAGTTATTAATTCTTAAAATTAACGATTTCTCCCATAGAAAATGTATGGAGAAATGTTTATGTATTCTTTTCATTTGTGTATTCCATGAATGTAAACAAATCCTCCAGCAGGCACTGGATTGGAATGGAATAATAATAATTTTCTTTTCAGCCCACGGGGCTTGGTGTAGAGGTTAGCGTGCTAACCTCGTATACCAAACGTCGCGGGTTCGGACCCCAGGCAGTCCAATGATTTTATTTAAGCCAATTGGATACCAAATGGCTTGAATAAGAATGCCTGGACCCCATATATGTATATTAAATTAATAACGGATATCGTAAAAAGTCTTATATGGCCTGAGTTGCCGAAAAGACTGTGTGAATGTGTGTGTGAGTGTGAGTGTGAATGAGAAAAAGGTGTGAATGTTTTAAAAAAAAAAAAAAAAAAAAAAATTAAGAAAAAGAAGAAAAGGCGAGGGTCCGCCGCAGGGGGGCGAAGCCTTCAGGCTAGGCGCAAAGCCCACCGAAGGGGGGCATTTTTTAAATAAAAGTTTTGTCTTTGAGAGGGCCCGGCCCTCGGGCTCAGGTGAAAAGGGAAAAATCTCTATATAATAAAAGGAAAAAAAGAATATATACCAATTTTTTCATGGTTTGCGGGGGTGTACGTTAAGGCACTGCTCCATTTCCATTTATAGGGAAAGTGCGTATTTTGTCCCTCCCTGGAAATTAGAATTTTATTAATCATGATGGTTTTAAATAAATATATTTTTTTTAAGACCTTACATGCATCTTGGCGCTTTATCCCTGGAGCAGAGAGAGAGAGAGGAGGGGAGACTCTACTTGTCTTCTACGTCGATGACACACAATTCAGAAGTCATGATCATGAATAAACCTCGGGGTTTAAGGAGAATTGAAAGGACTCAAAGGGCACAAAGGGGAGTTGGGGGGGGGGGCAAGCAAGTCTCTAATAAAATCTTTCATTTGATTATAGGCTAGCTACCTTCCAGAATATTAATTTATTAATGGGAACGAACGAAAACAACGAATTCTTATGAATTTGACGATCGAGTCGAGTTGAGTCTTCTAACACTAGCCGCGTCGCCCGCCACTGTGTTCCACACAGACAGTCAAGTAAATTGGCAATTGACTCCATTGCTTGCAATAAGTATTTCGATATTGTCATCAAAATTGAGGTGAAAATTTCGAGTTAAATATTTTATTGAAAATAAAAAAATCTGGCGTGACTGGTCGCACAACTTTCTCTAAGAGAAGAGTTGTGTACTGTGCTAGTCACACCAGATTTTCTTGTGTCGAGATATCCCATAGCACCGCCCCCCCCCCCTTGCGTGTTAAATGTTGACAGCTTGAAATTAAACTCTGGTTATTTCTCAAAATTTTAACCTTATATTTGCATATAATATTTTATTCACAATTGAGAATCATAAATCTACTTATAAGTTATATATAATTCGCTAATGTCCGTCTGTCTGTCACGCTCTATTTAGGCCACTTCCCGTTGGAATTTTGAAACATAATTTATTATGCTAAAAGAGGACTTTCTCGGGATTACAGAAAAATTATTTTCATCCCGAAATTCGTATAACTTTTTGAGTTATTAATTCCTAAATTTAGGATTCTCCCATAGGAAATGTGTAGAGAAATATTTATGTATTCTTTTCATTTGTGTATTCCATGAATGTAAACAAATCTTCAAGCAGGCACTGGATTGGAATGGAAAAACAATAATAATTTTTTTGCCCTCGGGGCTTGGTGTAGAGGTTAGCGTGCTAACCTCGTATACCAAAAGTCCGATCCGATGATTTTATTTAAGGCATTTGGATACCAAATGACAATTTTCACGAAAGATTTTACTGATTTTCTTTTTAAAGAGCATCTACAAAATAGTTGATGTATGAATTTTAGACAAAATCGTCAGAGCGAATTTCGGAGGTGGGGGGAATTGATTGTTGTGATGACATGCAACCCGGAAGATCTCAAAGAGGGATCCGATTACGAATTCGAACGCCACAAAGGGGACAAATGTATAAATATTGCATGCATGACTCCTCTAATTCTCTGGGAAAAAAGTGAGAACACTTTATGAATGAGAAATCCGCACAGAGCGGGCCCTAAGATGCTAAAAGGTCATATTATCGAGTGAATAGCAAGTAGTAAGGTGTCCGTGTCCGTGACTGCGAAGAGACAAATCAATTAGTGACGTCAGAGAAGAAGCAACGAATACAGAATAGACTAGATAATAATTAAATGTCTCCTTGACACTCACTGACTGACCATCAGAGAGCAATTATCCCCCCCTCCCCTCCCCTCCCCTCTCCCTTCACTCATAATTAGACGACTGTAAAGCCTAAGAGACGTATTAATATTTGGAGTGATTACACACACAAAGTTCTGTGCTTGCCACTCCAGATTTTTTGTGACCAAGTTTCCGGAAAATTTTGTGCTGCAGTTGTTCGGGCAAATGAATTGAAAAATAATTTTGTAGAGAATTATGTTGACGATTGAATTGCAATTATACAGTTTCGGTCAATAAAATGACCATCATCAGGCCTACAAAAAAAGTCAATCTTATCAAGAGAGAAGCAATTTCATGAGTGATTAACGCAGACAAAATACAAATCAATTTGCGATATTCCCAAAGTGATAGGCTCAATAAAATCTAAAATTTTCCCATTAGAGAGAAATGAAAAATAATAAAATTTGTTAAAACGGGAATTTCAATTAAATTTAGTAAAATATCTGGTGTGCACTCATGTCCAAAATTGATGTGGAAATATTCGTTTTGAGGCTCCCTACAACGAGGACAAATTTAACCCTAGCCACATTCACACTTTCATTTTAAAGAATCCTTATTTATCCTATTTAATAGAAAGAATTTATTTATTCCGAATTTGGATGGACTAAAGTGTAGAATATGTCGACATTTTTTTTTTCTATGATAGAAAACTTTTTTGTATTTTTGTTTTAGGAACCGACCGTAGTATTCGGTTTCGGCCAAAAAATAGCCGAAGCAAAACAAGAGGTCAAATGATTCAAAGATACGAACTGAGACTCCCATAAAAAAAAAGGTCAAATAATTTTCACGGAAGGGGAAAAAAATTTTCCGCAGGGCGAAAAAATTTAGCCAAAAAAAAAAAAAAAAAGGTAAAATGATATGAATTTTTTCGGTTTGGGCAAGCTAAGATTAAGTCCGTTCGGTTTCGGTTGAAAATCTTGATTCGGTCGGACCCTAGTTTTTTTCTCTCTTCATTCTCTTTATATAAACCTTGGATTAATTTAAATAATATAGAGGCGTGGCAAAGCCAATTTCTATAAAAATAACGAAAATATGAAGGCCATCTAAAGAAAAGTATTTTAATTATTCAACAACTAGGCTTATATTTAAAACAAATTTCTCCCGACTTTGTTTTAATCTCATTAATCATAATTACACTCTTAAGAATAAAAATATAATCAAGAAAGAAAA
Source organism: Euborellia annulipes (assembly GCA_023213315.1). Classification (NCBI taxonomy): domain Eukaryota; kingdom Metazoa; phylum Arthropoda; class Insecta; order Dermaptera; family Anisolabididae; genus Euborellia; species Euborellia annulipes. Next base: position 15,601 of record JAKCPI010025424.1, on the reverse strand, counting down.
AAATATAGGTTAACGTCACCCTCATATTTCTTTTATATTTTCGTTATTTTGATAGAAATCTTGATCAAATTGGTTTTGCCTTCTCTATTTTAGACTAATAAAAAGAATAGAGAGAGAAAAAATTCCCTATCATAGAGAGAAAAAATGTCGACATATTCCACACTTTGGCCCAAATTTGACCTAATTCTAAAAAAAAAAAAACAAGTAAATACATTTCAATGTTTTTATTTTGTTATCGTTTTCTGGAAATGGCAACTGAGAGGCACAGGGGGGACACGAGTTGAATGCCTCTTGAGATAGAGAGAAGGAAATTCCCTGGGAAGAACAGACAAAAAAAAAAAAAAAGAAAAATTGATTCACTCATTCGTTTATTTATTTATAGAGAAATCCTCTTGAATGAAATTCCCGTCTAAAGACACAAATATCCCACTTTTTTTTTTTTTTTATTTGTTTTCAATGAACTTGGATCGTTATCAAAGAGCCTACATGCTGATTCGGTCGTAGCCATTCAATCACAAGGGCTAAACAAAATTCTTAGATTGTATAAATAATTTCTAGCTTTCGGATTTGTTTATTTGCCAGCCATTTGGGGTGAGATTATCTCCCACGGATACTAAATCGATTATTAGAATAAATAAACAAATAACAATAATTAAATCCAAAGAAACTTGCATACTAAGAATACACATTTAATTAGCAAAAAATATAAGAGATGTAGAATATATACATTCACATATAAAGTAAATTAATTAACGCCAATTTGAGATATTAAATACTGAGTAAGCTTGCTTTCCTGAAAATAATTTTATTCACATGAAGCAATAAAGGATTTAAGGTTGTTCGGATATTAAGGCACTTTTAAAGATTTTTAATATGTTCTTAATGTATAAAATAATTTTTTGAAGCAGATCTGCCGGGTTATCGTGTAATTAATTGAAATTTAACATGTAGTCTATGGGGATTGTAGACAAATAGAATTATGTAGTCAAAAAAAAAAGTTTTATTTTTATCAATTAACTTCCGAAGAAGACGTTATAAAAATAAAATCAAAATTTTCTTACAAAGGCTTTTAAAAATATTTTAACAAGACAAACAAAAAAGTCACGAAAATGACAGTCGGCCATATTTAAAAATAAGTAAGTCACGTGACTCAGATCAGTGCGGCAACAGCGCATAAAATAAATCGCGTTTCACGCTTTCACTTACATTTTTCTCGCAAATCGCCCGCCCATTGTGTTCTAAACTGATTTGCATTACTCATTGTAAATTATAATAAGAACACTAACAGCAAGATATTTGTGTATTTTGTGGATGTATACAGAATGTAACTGTGGTATGGCTGCGGGCCGAAAACCAATAAATGAAAAAAAAAACAGCTGTTAAATGCGATGTTGCCAGATCTATATTATGTGAAAAAAATACTCAAGTTTTATTAATTATTTTTGGTCATTAAATTATTAACTTAATCCAATGATAGGCACGACTAAATTATAAAAATCTGGTGTGACTGTCGCACCTTCGGTAGTCGAAAGTTATTATAACAGATTTTTTGTGTCTATAGCCTATATATTTAATTTCCGCTGATATATTATAATTCAAGATGTAAAATTTATGAACATAGAAAAAATATATTTTGTTTCCATGGCCTCCTATCTTCTCTATGAAGATCAAGGGTAAAGTGGTCTTCAAACAATTTCGAGAGCAAAATGAGAATATACATTTTAAAGAGCATCTAAAAAATAATTGATTTATGAATTTTAATCAAAATTGTTGAAGCGAATTTAGAGAAAAAGGAAAAAAAACTGAAAAAGTACATCAGTAAAGTACTAGTACTCTTTGGCCGATTTTGTTCAACAGTTTCGTGTCAGGTCCCAGGGGGTGCCTAACTTAAATATCAAATTTCAACCTATTAGCTCTTTTCGTTTTTGAGATATTTTGATCACACATGCAGACAGACAGACAGACCATGTCGCGAAAACCAGGGGACCTCAAAACGTGTATATCCATCAAAATCTCGACATTTTTGACATGAATCCAATACTTTCTCTCTCTATATATTAACATATATATATAGAGGTAAGAGAAAACAAAAATCAATGGTTCTCTAATCATCATTTATTGGAACGTCCCCGATACAAATTTGTAAATTCCTAAATGGCCTCAATTGCCGAAAGGTTATTAAACATGAGGGCAAATTCTTATCACTCAATCAACTGATTGATCAATTAAACAAATAGACGAGAGATTTAAATTCAATTTGCCTGTTTACCCACCCATTCGAAAGGGTTATCTAATCGTCTTGCATGCAATTAGATCCTCTGACGTTTGTGCTCCAGTCAACACTCACAGAGAGGAGAGAGCAGCGCTTCCTTTAGCTACTTCAGCATGCCTCCTTTGAATTAGTAAAACAAAATAATCGCCCTTAGGATCGGTTAATTCCCCCCCTTTTTTTAGGGGTATCTCTTTCCGTTGTGATCTGTGATAGAAAGATGTTGGAATTTTCATATTTAAGTCCTCCCCTGCCACGTGACACGAAGCTTTTAAATAAAATCGCTTAAGAACTTTACTCACGCACTGATGTTTTATCTCCTGATGATCGTGTAAAGGCCCCTTAAGACCCCCGCCATTTTTGAGAAATTTTCTATTCTCCTATTTTCATTTTTTTTTTTTTTAACACTCACACTTTTTTCTCATTCACACACACATGCACACAATCTTTTCGGCAGCTTAGGCCATTTAAGACCTGGAGACAATTAAAAATTATTATTTTCAATAAAATTAATTAATAATTAGTATTTTAATAATAGAATTTAAATAATAGGTATTTTTCTACTAATTGGCCTTGTTGACATTATTAAATTAAATACATTGTAAGTAATTATTATTGATATAAACAATTAAATTTACAAAATTGCGCATTAATTAAAATTTAATATTCGTGGAGAGTTAAATGTGTGGGTCCAGGGTAAAGAAAGGGAGGGTTTGACCAGGAACCAAGCCCTCTAGGCTTTGAACATTATAAAACCTTTAAAACGAAAAAAATAAAAAAAGTACACCAGTAAAGTACTAGTTCTCAAGTAAAGTACTCAGTATAGTACTAGCTCAAGGGTTCCCAAAGAAATGACCTTGCTTACTTTATTTTATATCCCAGAAATAGTATATATTTAAAATTTGAAAGAAATTGTTTAGATTTAGATTAGTATTAGATATACATATTGGAGGTCCAGGCATTCCTAAATAAAATCATCGGACTGCCTGGGGTTCGAACCCGCGACTCACTCACACACACATTCACACAGTCTTTTCGGCAACTGAGGCCATTTAAGACTTTTAGACGATAACCGTTGAAGTAATATATATATTGGGGGTTCAGGCATTTCTATTTAAGCCATCTGGTATCCAAAACTTTTTTTTTTTATTTTGCGAAAAAAAGTAATTTCGCATGTAGATTATGTTTATTGCCTTGGCGTCATTTAAGAAGCTTTTTTTCGAAATTCTAATTTTAAGAGCACTAAATTCTCATTTTGGAGTGTTTTTTGTTATTTTATAATAACTTTTAAACGGGTGGAGATATCAATTTGAGGGGGGACGGAGCCCCCCCCTTCCAAAAATTGAAAAAACAATGAAAATATTTTGAAGGATACAATTTTTGTACACCCCTCGAATGACGTATACAAAATTCGATTAATTTTTAACAACTGCGAAAGCCTAAACTCCAAAACATCCTTTGAACTATCAACCTGTATCATTTCCCTATATTAAATTAAAGTTACAAAACCTTCCCGCTTTTGAGGGAGAAAATTTTGCAACTTTGCTACCTGAAATGACGTCCCTGTTCTTAAAAGAATTAACGTTAGAGGTATTTTCCTCGGATCCTTTTTTTCTTCATCCATTTTTTCCTTTTTCTGAATAGGAATGTCCTAATGGAAAAAAAGAAGGGACAGAAATACCTCTAGGAAGGAAAAAAAGAACACCTTCTTGTGACGCACGTCTTGTTGTTGTTGTTGTTGTGATTAAAAGCGCATTTTGAAATAATAGTTCTAAATTCTTTTTGTTTTTATTTACGTCTTCTGTCCTGGGCGTGTTTCGATTTCTTTTCCCTAACATCCAATATTCATTTATTTGGCGAAAAATATTATCATTCAATTTATTATTAGTGTTTAATTATATATTATTAAGATAGATGAAAAAAAAAAGAAAATTTAATTATATAAGAATTTTTATTATTTTCCACTTGAGAGATTTAATTAATTAGCATTTATTCTTCATAAGTAGACCCAGAGCTTGCCTATGGGTGACATTTTTGGAGTTTTCTCCAATTTGACAATCTGATGAAGAGTTGCAAGAAAACAGTTCTGCAGGGAGACGTTTCGAGATATTTTTAATCTCTCATCATCAGTCATTAAAAATATCTCGAAACGTCTCCGGAGTCGAGAAGCATATAAAGGCTTTTTATTTGGCTGAACCTGCCCTATCAATATCTTACATTCACAGCCACCAAATCTTATTTAAATCTAAAAGTCTCTTATTAAGCGATGTTTGAACTAAAAATGGCTAAAGAGTACTGATTTTATAGAAATTTTAGGCCAAATCGAATAACTAAAAAATAATAAATCAAAAGATTATTAAATTTTAATAATAAAATGATTTAAAAATTATTTTTCTCTCACCGCTCAATCACCGATTTTTACTTTCTCTTACCTATGTATATATGTTAATATATATATAGAGAGAAAGTATTGGATTCATGTTAAAAATATATGGACTGTCTGAACATTGACGAAATTACGAAATTAGACATAAGAACATCACTGAAAAATATAAAGCCTAGGGGTTCCATTGGTCCCGATGGAATTCCTCCATTTATAATAAAAGGTTGCTACGGTCTCTTGGAGGATCCTCTCCACTATATTTTTAATCTTGCTTTGAAATTAAGAAAGTTTCCGGAAGCTTGGAAAGTAGCTAGAGTCACTCCTATATTTAAGAAGGGTAAAAAAAGTATGATTGAAAATTATAGGCCTATATCGATACTCTCGACATTGGCTAAGATATTTGAGCAGGTTCTATATAAAAAAATTCTATCATATTGTCAGCATGGTTTCATTCCAAGAAGATCAGTTCACACAAATCTTGTTACTTATGTGGAGTATATATCGGAAAGTATGGACAAGGGCTGCCAGGTAGATGCAGTATATACTGACTTTTGCAAAGCATTTGATTCCGTTAATCACAGCTTGCTATTGTTGAAGTTGGAGTGGATGGTTTCTCCAAGAATCCTGTGGATCTCTTTTCGGACTATCTCACAAATAGAAAACAATTTGTATTGTTTAATAATAATAAATCAAGCGAATATATATTAACTCGCGGAGTACCTCAGGGCAGCAATCTTGGACCATTATTATTTCTCATTTTTATAAATGATATAGTGAGTGTCATTAAAAATTGTAAATACTTACTTTATGCGGATGATATGAAAATATTTAAATGCATAAATGACGAAAGAGATCAAATGTCTTTACAGGAGGATCTTGATAATATTAATAGATGGTGTGATCGAAATGATTTAAAATTAAATATTAAGAAATGTTCGACAATTATATTCACTAGAAAAATAACCTACCTCAAAAAAACTATATAAAATCAATGGAAGTGAGCTTTGTTTGAGAGAGACAATTGTGGACTTGGGGATCATACTGGACAGAAAACTTGGTTTCGGTGAGCATGTGGATGCTATTGTTAACAAGGCATATAGACTCCTGGGTTTGATAAAGAGATCTTCTAATGATTTCAGTGGCAAAACCACGTTATTGAAATTGTATTTCTCACTGGTCAGGTCTCAGCTAGAGTATATTCCAGCTGTGTGGTATCCTTTCACTGAACAACAAATCAATCAAATAGAGAGCATACAGAAAAAAATTCTTGAGGCATCTCTTTCACAGGAGTATAGGATACCACACATACTCCGTCTCTTATGATCAGCTGTTAGGGATGTTTGAGGTGAGGTCGCTGGCTGAGAGGAGGAAGGTCGCAATCCTGAAATTTTTTTACAATGTTGTCAACGGGTGCGTCGACTGTCCAGAGTTGCTCTCTCGAGTGCAATTTAGCGTTCCTGCTTTTAATTCAAGGAGCAGATCCTCATTCCACATTGGAGCGGCCCGTACTGTGTACAGAGAGAGGGCTCCCATTCGTAATATGTCTTCTCTTGCAAATATAAGTGGCGTGGATATGATAGGTAGAAAATATAATGAATTTATAAAAGATATTAATATTGCATTTTAGAGTTTATTCTTGCTATATGTGTGGATGAGCCAAATACACCCCAAGGGAAAAGAAATCAGAAGGCAGTAATATTTTAGCTAATATTTTAATTTAAAAGTAATAAATATGGGGTCACCAATTTTTCGAATCAAAATATACAGGTTGAATGAATATATATATTAAATGGTTTATACAGTAAAGATTATTGATGTGAGAAGGAATCAATTGCAGAGCACTGAATATAAGTTAAATGAATTAGTTTAAAGAATTTATAATAAAGTCAAGGAATGAAAATAAGTAAAGTTATCTCTTCGGGAAAGGAACTTAGCTTGAGGCCGTAGTTGTTCACAGTCGGCGATTCAATGCTGGCTGGCTTCCTGAAGCCCCAATGGCTTCCGTTGGAAAGCAGGTCCAAAAAATAGATAAAAGCGGAGACGTTTCCCAATGATGTTGGAAACGTGAAAATCTCCCAACTCTGGATATTCCAATATACTTTTCCAACGAATGGAGGGAAATAGGCGAATCAGAAACCGTATTAAAAACGGAATAAAAAGGTATATTTAAAGAAAATTGAATACCAAAAAAAAAAACCTGAAAACAAGGGGAAATAATTAATTTACTTCACAATGAATTAGGGAAAATATCAATCGAACAAACTTACCCTCTTTAGGGTTTTCTTTAATTAAAAATAAATTGTATCTTCTGAGATACAAATGTTCTTCAGCGCTGGACCAAATCCAGATGAAGAAAACTCAAAAATAAAAGAAATAATTCTCCTAATTCGGAGATGCGAGTCGATGCGCCGGAAGTCAAAAGAGAAAGAGAATGGCTTCCTTATTCGCGGCATAGACAAAGAAAAATAAAAGATGCGACAAAACGCATGAAAATCAAATGATGGCGCGTCGATCGGAGGAAAATAGAAAAAGTGCATTTTGGCCAAAACAATGTGGAATTTATTATTTATTATATTTATTTTATTGTTACAAATTTTTAGAGTTTATTTATTGTTGATGTTGGAATTTACGCACTATGGAGCTTTGGGCTTACTTATTTGTTGTGTTTTTTTTCTGTTTTCATCTCGTCTTCTCTACTGTTAATTTTGTATTCCGCGGTCTCGTAACAAACCCATGTAATTGGACACAAGTGTCTGTATGGTGTTTATGTTTTAAATAAATAAATAAAAAAATTCCATGTCGAGATTTTGATGGATCTTCACGTTTTGAGGTCCCCTGAATCCAAAAAAGTGGTTTTCGCGACATGGTCTGTCTGTCTGTGTGTCTGTGAACAAAATATCTCAAGAACGAAAAGAGCTAGGAGGTTGAAATTTGATATTTAAGTTAGACACCCCCATGGGACGTGACACGAAGCTTTTGAACAAAATCGGCCAAAGACTACTAGTACTTTACTGATGTACTTTTTCAATTTTTTTCGATTTTCTAAAAATTCGCTCCAAGGATTTTTTTTTTTTAATTCATAAATCAACTATTTTTTAGATGCTCTTTAAAATGTGTATTCTCGTTTTGCTCTCAAAATTGTTTGAAGCATACTTTACTCTTGTACTTCATAGGAGTCCTTGGTAACAAAATATAAATATTTTCCCATTTTCTTGAATTTTAATATATCGGTGGAAATTATTAATATGTCGACACAAAAAAATCTGGTGTGACAAGCACAGAACCCAACTTTCGATTACCAAAGGTAAGAGAAACTTGTGCGCCACCAGATTTTTTTTTTACTAACATTCATTTTAAAAAAAATCCGAAAATTGATCGAGTTATTCGGTCACAAAGCTGAGGCCTGTGGAACTCCCCCTTGTAGCTTGATAGCTGCAAATAGCTGGCCTCTTTATGACCTCCGATTATGCAAATTGAGAATTATTATTTTCCATGTTAACATCATTTGATAAATTGTTATCAATTACAAAATGTTTTTTTGTTTTTTTTTTTTTATTTTATTGCTAAAGATAAAAAATTCAATAGAGTCACCCCACCAGATTTTATTTTATTCAACGCCTTCCTGCTGTGTATTGTCTTATTTAGAAGAGTTTATTGGATTTTGAAACCCTGCATTATTTATTAACATGCGCTTTGAGAGGGGCGGGGGATTTTTATAGCAATCTCAAATTTTATGATCGCACCCAAGTTTTATGCAAATGCAGCACAGCCTCTGCATTTCTAGGACTTGTAAACGCAAACGTGTAGCTGGAACTCTCCGTCCGTACATTTATTAATATGGATGTATTAAAATGAAGGAATTTCAATTAAGGAATTTTAAGAAGTCGCTAATTTGAATTATTAGAAGACGAGATCTAATAGAAAGGCGTTTGTCTGTCTGTCTGCCGTCAAAAGGAAATTTATTCACTTGTTGTTGTTGTTGTTGTTGGCTACTCTATCTAATAAATAATAAGCGAGAAAAAAAGAGGAAATTCGATGGCTGAGTGGCAATCAACAGGAGCAGAAGAATAAAAGAATCTTATTTAAATTTCGTCGACGTTTCGGGGTCGCATCGTTCCCATCTTCACATATATCAGAGATGGCTCTGCACCAGGGATTCCCAAAGTGGTCTATATCGACCCCCCAAGGGGACAAAAAAGAATAGGGGGTCTGTGAGATGTCAACGGGGGGTCCACGATAGTCGATTCCATATAAACAAATAAATTTGATCAGGAAACCGCAGCCAGGAGGATAAAAAAAGCTTTTATTTAATTTTTACTTGCCGACTGTCACGACCTTCATCAGGGCCTATGATCATAAGATTTATTTAGACAAAATTAAAAAAAATTTAAAATAATCATATACAAAAATGTTTAGCAAATATTATATGTATATACAAATTTTTTTTTTTTTTCCCCTCTTTCGGCTGCAGAGGCCATTAATTTTACATATATATTAATCACATTTATAATACCGATGGCTACCGGGGGACGTTCTACACGCTGATTTCTGGGGATCACCAATCCCAGATTTCGCCGTGCTTAACAGCAACGATTGTGGTGACTGTTGCTCTAATCCGTTGCCAGGCCCCCCGGCTATATACAAATAATTGTCAACAATACACAATCTTAGCTATTTTGATGTTTACTGTAATCATATAGCCCCTGATGAAGGTCGTGACAGACGACCGAAACGTCGGCAGGTATATTAAATAAAAGATTTTTTTTACAATAACAAATGAATTTGTTTATACAGTATTTACATGTTTTTTAATGACACCTGTCTGATTTTGTTTTGATTTTTCTTTCCAAAATTAACGAAAAATGTTTTTTTTTTCTTCTGTGATTATCTCAAAAACTATTCAGTTTTCGGACAAATATCAAAGAAAAAAACTTTTTAAAATTGAGTATTTTATCATAATATAACAAAGAAGTTTCGAAATTTCTGAAAAAAACTTATTAGGTAAAGTACTACTTCCAAGTGACGTATTTACTCCAAAAGTTGATAGAAGTACCAAATTTCATCTATCTAGCTGCTTTGGTCTTTAAGCAATCGTGTTCACACACACACACACACACACACACACACACACACATTCACACAGTCCCAGGCCATATAAGACTTTAAATGATAACCGTTAATATCTATTAAGGGTCCAGGCATTTTTATATTCTTAGTAATTGACTAAAATGAGTTGTCTAGCAATAAGGAAGCCGTACGCGGGCGGCGCAGCTAGTCCACCAATTCCTTTAGTGTATTCTTTGAACTCAAGGGATGCATTATGTTGTTAAAAGATACATGCAGAATGTATTAAGCAGCATCCTTGCTTTTTATATATTCTACTATTTGCTTAAAATTATCATTTATCGTTATTTTTATTAAACATTTCTCAATTATTGATAGATGATTTCCTTCTAAATAAAGATTACATCCACAACGGCGCCTAGAAACAAAAAAAAATATGATAAGCAAAAAGGAAAATTGTTGCATCTTGTTTATAAAGATTAAGAACCGTGTGTTGTTAAGCAAATCGGGGATGGGTGGCCCCTGAGAAACAAGTCTGTTGAACGTCTTGCATTTCTAAACTCTAAAAGGCCGAAAGGGGAATAATTAAATAAAAACAAAAGTTTCTCTTTTTACTTTCTCTTACCTATGTATATATGTAATATATATATAGAGAGAAAGTATTGGATTCATGTCAAAAATTCGATGTCGAGATTTTGATGGATCTTCACGTTTCGAGGTCCCCTGAATCCAAAAAAGTGGTTTTCGCGACATGCTCTGTCTGTGTGTGTGTGGGTGTGTGTCTGTGTGTCTGTGAACAAAATATCTCAAGAACAAAAAGAGCTAGGAGGTTGGAATTTTATATTTAAGTTAGGCACCCCCATGGGACGTGACACGAAGCTTTTGAACAAAATCGACCAAAGAGTACTAGTACTTTACTGATGCACTTTTTCAGTTTTTTTCGATTTTCTCAAAATTTGCTCCAACGATTTTTTTTAAAATTCAAAAATCAATTATTTTTTAGATTCTCTTTAAAATGTATATTCTCATTTTGTGATTGAAATCTTCTGAAGACTACTTTACTCTTGTACTCCATAGGGAAGATAGGAGAAATGGTTGCCATGGTATCAAAATATAAATATTTTCCCATACTTATAAATTTTACATCTTGAATTCAATCGTACCCTATGGTCGGAAACTAAATACATGTCGACACAAAAAATCTGGTGTGACAAGCACAGAACACAACTTTCGATTACCGAAGGTAAGAGAAAGTTGTTTGCTGTGCGCCAGTCACACCAGATTTTTATTAAATACACTGTAAAAAAAAATATGAATTTTCAATCATTTTTCATATACTTAGGTGATTTAATATGAATATACCCAAGATATGAAATAAAATTAATATAAAAGTTTATGAACAAATTACCAACTTTTAAACTTATCTTTTTCTTTGTGTGCCGCCAAATTTTGAAATCGTAGCTGCGCGACAAGTTGAGAATCACTTGTCTAAACGTTCTCAAATAACTCGAATACCTCAAGGAATTTTTATTAATATTATTTTAAGGAAACTTGAAATTATTCTTTTAAAATTTATTTCACAAATCTAAATTTATTAAATTCTGGTTTGAAATTCGCGCTCTAAACTATTTAAATATTTATGAAGTCATACTAATTAAATAATATTTATAAAGTAATTCAACTAAATAGCTATAAAAATTAAAATTAAAATTAACAATTTTTACCAAAATAATTAATTTTAAAATATAAAAGAAATTTGTTAGGTTGGCAACAAATTGAACTTTCTCATATATATTCATAAACAGTTTATGAAACAGAGTTCCTATACTTGTATAGGAAGTTTTTTTTTTAACAGTGTATTTAATTCCCCTCTACTCTCTCGGTGAGGAAACTCTTCTCAAAATCGCAAATCAATTCGCAATCACTGCGGGGTTGTCGAAATATTCATCCAACAACTACTGCTACCCCTGTCACTAATTCGGCGGGTTTTTCAGCACACGTCAATCACATTCTGCCTCTAATTACTCTCTCTACGGATGAATAACGCTTTAGGAATTAAATCCGCGTAGTAAATAGCAAGCACCTTTAATCGAATTCAGACTCGCAATTAAGAAGAAGGCACAGAAACGTCGCTGATAAAATGCCTTCAATTGACAAGCTTTCATTTCTGACGTTTCTGACTCGATAGGGATCTTCTTCAGAGTCATGTAATAACGAGATTTTGTGAATATACGTATGCGAGGAGGCGGAGGTAATATTAATAGAAATTTTGAGAAAATCGAAAAAAATTGAAAAAGTGCATCAGTAAACTACTAGTACTCTTTGGTCGATTTTGATTAAAAATTTCGTGTCACGTCCCATGGGGGTGTCTAACTTAAATATAAAATTTCAACTTCCTAGCTTTATTCTTGCATGCTTAAAATTGCACACACACACACAGACAGACAGACAGACCATGTCGCGAAAACCACTTTTTTGGATTCAGGGGACCTCAAAACGTGAAGATCCATCAAAATCTCGACATCGAATTTTTGACATGAATCCAATACTTTCTCTCTCTATATATATTGGTAAGAGAAAGTAATAGAACCACCTGGAGTGAATTTCAAAACAGGGAAAAACGTCCACTCAAAGACCTCCTCGATTCTCTTGAATTAGCGAGGAAAAAGAGAAGAAACGCTCTTAAAAAAGTAAAAAAGTGACGGATTAAAAAAAGAGTATTTAAAATCTAGATTTAAATTGGGGATCTTTCTCGGAATCCTTTTTACATTCTCTTACCTCTATATATATAGAGAGAGAAAGTATTGGATTCATGTCAAAAATTCGGTGTTGAAATTTTATATTTAAGTTAGGCACCCGCCTGAGTCGTAAAAATAAGCTTTTAATCAAAATCGGCCAAAGAGTACTAGTACTTGACTGAGGTACTTTTTCCAAGTTTTTTTAGATTTTCTCAAAATTCGCTCTAACGATTTTGATTAAAATCTTTAAAATGTATATTCTCATTTTGCCATTGAAATCTTCTGAAGACCACTTTACTCTTGTACTCCATAGGGAAGATAGGAGAAATGGTTGCCATGGTAACAAAATATAAATATTTTCCCATACTTATAAATTTTACATCTTGAATTCAAATGTTCCGTACTGTCGGGAACTAAATATATGTCGACACAAAAAATCTGGCGTGACAAGCACAGAACACACCTTTCGATTATTGAGGGTAAGAGAAAGTTCTGTGCTTGTCACACCAGATTTTTTTTGTTATTATTCATTTTGTCAGTCAGGATTATATAAATTTTTAGAATATTTGGCAAGGTGTTGAAGAGGATTATTTTAATATATTCTGATGTTAATATCCAAGTTGGAACTATGTTCGAGGGTTGCCAACTCCCTCTGGCCTATACCAAACGTCGCGGGTTCGGACCCAGGCAGTCCGATGATTTTATTTAAGCCATTTGGATACCAGATGGCTTAAATAGAAATGCCTCAACCCACAATATATACTGTACTAGCTGCGGTAGGGTTGCCTTCGGCAACCCTACCCCGCTAGGCCCTGGCGGGCGGCGTCTCGGGATATGACTAAGAGTTGTCCAGATAAATGTATTTTAATTAATTATGAGGAAGAGTTTTTATTTTTTATTTTAAATCTTTGATTAATATATTTTTCAATTATTTACACCCTAAGGAAGCGTCATTTTAAATTTTATTAAAATCGAATGAAAAATAAAAAAAATAAAATTTTAGGGGTGGGGGCGCAGAGCGGAAAAATCTTTTCAAATGTCGAATTGTTAGGGGGAAGAGTTTTTATTTTTCATTTTAAAGATTTGATAAATATATTTTCCGTAAAGCGAGTTAGATCCTGTTTTCCAATGCTTTGCTATGGGGTAATTGATAACCCCCAAAAAGGGGGGGTTCCCTACCCCTAATTCGATATAATGATAGCCTAAAACCACCCCCGGAAAATTCCCTACCCATTAAAAAAAACTCCATGAAAATCGGTCCAGTAGTTTCGGAGTCTATGCGTTACAAACAGACAGACAGACAGACAGACAGAGATTGTCTTTTATATTATTAAAAGATATTACTTACAACGGTTATCGTCTAAAGTCTTAAATGGCCTGAGTTGCCGAAAAGACTGTGTGAATGTGTGTGTGAGTGTGAGTGTGAATGAGAAAAAAGTGTGAATGTTAAAAAAAAAAAAAAAAAAAACTCCCTCTGGCGAGTCGAATATTCTCGTTATAGAGCAAGAGCCAGCGACAGCCAGACCTTCGTTATTTTACTCCAAAAGCTGAAAAAAAGATTTAAAAAATGCTTTTATATTTAAATTGAACTAAAAAGAGAGAAGTAAGAAAGAAATAATTTAATTAGTTCTTGTTAAAATTTTTTAATATTTATGACTTAAAAATAAAAGCGTGGGGCGCGTCTCGAATCACTTCCGAAGCTCGCGCCCCACGCTTTTATTTTAAGTCATAAATATTAAAAAATTTTAACAAGAACAATTAAATTATTTCTTTCTTATTTCTCTCTTTTTAGTTCAATTTAAATAAAAGCATTTTTTTAAAAATCTTTTTTTTTATTTTATTTTTATTTTAAGCTTTTTAGTCTTTTAGTCTTATCAAAAATCATCAATATGATAAAGTACCACATTAGTTTGGCCTGTATTGATTTGGTTCAATTGAAAAATTATTCATTATGATAAAAAAATGACTCGTAAATATCAAAATTCAAAACTATAGTTAATAGGGCCTTATTTGCGTGAGGCTTCAAATAAAGTACCACATTAGTTTGGTCTATTTTGATCAAAACCACCATATAGTGGCGTCATCAAAAATGACTCTTAAGTATTACATTTCACACCTCTAGCCCATCGGGAAGTCTTTTGAAATTACATTAATTCGCGAAGGGTTTCAAATAAAGTACCACATTAGTTTGGTCTATTTTGATCAAAACCACCATATAGTGGCGTCATCAAAAATGACTCTTAAGTATTACATTTCACACCTCTAGCCCATCGGGAAGTCTTTTGAAATTACATTAATTCGCGAAGGGTTTCAAATAAAGTACCACATTAGTTTGGTCTATTTTGATCAAAACCACCATATAGTGGCGTCATCAAAAATGACTCTTAAGTATTACATTTCACACCTCTAGCCCATCGGGAAGTCTTTTGAAATTACATTAATTCGCGAAGGGTTTCAAATAAAGTACCACATTAGTTTGGTCTATTTTGATCAAAACCACCATATAGTGGCGTCATCAAAAATGACTCTTAAGTATTACATTTCACACCTCTAGCCCATCGGGAAGTCTTTTGAAATTACATTAATTCGCGAAGGGTTTCAAATAAAGTACCACATTAGTTTGGTCTATTTTGATCAAAACCACCATATAGTGGCGTCATCAAAAATGACTCTTAAGTATTACATTTCACACCTCTAGCCCATCGGGAAGTCTTTTGAAATTACATTAATTCGCGAAGGGTTTCAAATAAAGTACCACATTAGTTTGGTCTATTTTGATCAAAACCACCATATAGTGGCGTCATCAAAAATGACTCTTAAGTATTACATTTCACACCTCTAGCCCATCGGGAAGTCTTTTGAAATTACATTAATTCGCGAAGGGTTTCAAATAAAGTACCACATTAGTTTGGTCTATTTTGATCAAAACCACCATATAGTGGCGTCATCAAAAATGACTCTTAAGTATTACATTTCACACCTCTAGCCCATCGGGAAGTCTTTTGAAATTACATTAATTCGCGAAGGGTTTCAAATAAAGTACCACATTAGTTTGGTCTATTTTGATCAAAACCACCATATAGTGGCGTCATCAAAAATGACTCTTAAGTATTACATTTCACACCTCTAGCCCATCGGGAAGTCTTT
>JAKCPI010025423.1:0-11044 GCA_023213315.1 Euborellia annulipes | reverse complement strand
TAAGTGAAAATTGGGGGTAAAACGCATCGACTATTATTGCTAAGAGATGGCGTTAAGATCGTGTCTTCCTTTGCCAATCATAAGGACTGTCCTATTGTGTCTAATATTATTTAAAATATTTTTAAGGAATATCCGCAGAACAATACACCAGCTTTGATGAGCTAGCTACTCTTACATCATTTTATTTAATTTCTTTTACCTATTTATTTATTTATTTATTTATTTTATTAAAGTCAAAGGACGTTTATGTCTTAAATAATCAGCCTCGATCCGACTTGATCTTAATCAGTGTAAATGTTCAGTTTAACAATTAAAAATTGAATAAAAAAAAACTAAAGGTTAAAGGCTCTAACAGACAGAACGCGAAATTCGCGTCGCTTGGCGTTTTTTCAACGCCGCGAAAGGCCGCGAAATGTTGTATAAGGCAAGACTGTATCATCCCCGTCACACAGGGGGCGAACTTACGCGGCGTAAACGCTCTCTTTCGCGCGACAGCTTTTTTCGAGTTGTACAAAATTACAACTCCTTCGCGCGAACAGGCGAATCATCAAGATGAGTAATGAAATAAAAAACTTATAGAGTTAAAAACACTTGTTTTTTCGCCTCTAACTAAATAAAAGTAAATAATAAAATATGTTTTTTCTTGGCAGCCAATCTATGATTAGTAAAAAGTCCGAATCGAGGTAATTGAATAGTATTATCTTATTCTAATTTACAAGCCTCGAAAAATATTTAATCAAAGTTATCATTAATAAAATAAGATTTTAAAAAAATCTAATTTTGCAATGATATTCTATTTCTTTCGTAATATAATACTTTATTTATAAAATATTTATAAATTCATTAAATAAAGGTTGTTGAAACATATACACAATACCGGATCGTACGCCCAGATTACGCTTCCTGTGTGGCTTAGCAAAAACGCCTTTCGCCGCGAAATACGCGCGTAGCCTGAGCGACGCGAATTTCGCGTTCTGTCTGTTAGAGCCTTAAAAGTTTATTTATAAAATGTTTAGCGCGATCGATGATCTCAAAATAAAGTTGAATCAATTCTGTTAATTTATAAAAAGTTATAATCTTGAAATAGCTTAGTCTCAAGTTTAATCTAAAATAGTCAATTCATGTAAAAAATTAAAATTGACATTTGTTTGTTTTTCCAATCAAAGTCCATCAATCAGTGATTAGCCTATATCACATTTATTTAGTATTTCCTATTTGAAAATTAAAATACCGTTTTAACATAAAATCTCCAATAAAACGGGATTGGTATTTATAAAAAAAATAGGCTTTCAAAATATTTATGATATTCCGGTGTTTGTTAAACATTTAAATACAATAAGAAAAAAAAAATAAGTTTTTTATTTTGATGAGAAAAAATTGTCCTGGAGGGATTTTTGTTGTTGAATCGTAATTGAGAGTTTCCTTTGAATTTTTTTTTCCTTTCAAGGATCCTCGACTGCGGATTCTTGACTTGATTTAAATAAACGGAGAGAAGGAGAAAAGGAGGGGGGAATGCATTGCGTACTTCCGCCCTCCTCTTAGAACCCTTCAAAGAAGAAGAAGTAGGGGGAAGAAACTTCCGGTCCACATGAGAACAAAAAAAAAAAAAAAAAAAAAAAACACCGTTGAATTATTTATCATAAATTGTGCGAAAATTTTTTTTGTTTGTGAGGTTGTCAATGGAATTTTCTATTTTGTATGGGAATTAGTAAAGAGAGAGAGAGAGAGAGAGGGATTAATTATTTTGAGCAACATCAGACAGGCTATTTAATAATGACTATTTCAAAACTTAAATTTCAAATAAAAAATTCACATCAATGGTGTAATCGGAATTATTCAATTAAAATTTGATTTGAATCGGGGAAAAAAATATTACAATCTCCGTCAAATTAAAAATGCATACGCCTAAAGTTAAGCAACCCGGCCGTCAGGTTCTTTAAAAGCCGGTTGTTATCAAAATAGGTGTAAGAATGAAGGATGGATTAATTAATTAATCCATCATTAATATATATATGATGAAAGAAAAATAGTGATAAAAATCTGCTATGACTGTCGCACTGCACACAACTTTCTCTTACCTTCGGTAATCGAAAGTTGTGTTCTGGGCTTGTCACGCCAGATTTTTTGTGTCGACATGTATTTAGTTTCCAACAGTACGGTGCATTCGAATTTTTTTTTTTTTTTTTTTTTTTTAAAATTCAACTTTTTTCTCTTTCACACTCCCTCACACACACATTCACCTTCTTTTCGCAGCTCAGGCCATATTAGACATTTGATAACCGTTATTTATGAATTTATATATATTAGGGTCCAGGCATTTTTATTTAAGCCATCTGGTATCCAGATGGCTTAAATAAATCACCTCCGGGTCCGAACCCCACGTTTGTATAGGAGGTAGCACAACCTCTACACCACCCCCTGGCCATTCAATTTCAAGATGTAAAATTTATATGTGAAAATATTTATATTTTGTTACCATGGTAACCATTTCTCCCATCTTTTCTATGAAGCACAAAAAGTAAAGTGTGCTTCAAACAATTTTGAGGGAAAAATGAAAATATACATTTGAAAGAGCTTCTAAAAAATAATTGATTTTTAAATTAAATTTCGATTCTCAGTCGAGTACAATATATTTATAAATTGTAGCAGCAGCTTCCCTCGTCGAATTAACAGATGGACGGTTAGGATATAAAATAAAAGATTATTATTCTTCTATTTTTTATTTTTAGTTTTTTCAGCCAACTGACTTGTACAATTTCCAGTTTCGACTAGATAGTCATCATCAGGGCCTGTAGTTTAAAGAAAACAATCTTAATTTATATTTTTACATTCAACTATCAAGATCAAAATTTCCTTATATGATAAAATTTTAAACGTCATCATTAGCATACCACTCACCTTAAAACAATGAGAACAAATCTTATGGTTAGGTTGTTAGAACACATCAGATGGTTGTGCTATTTTTAACCATCTGATGTGTTCTAACAACCTAACCATAAGATTTGTTCTCATTGTTTTAAGGTGAGTGGTATGCTAATGATGACGTTTAAAATTTTATCATATAAGGAAATTTTGATCTTGATAGTTGAATGTAAAAATATAAATTAAGATTGTTTTCTTTAAACTACAGGCCCTGATGATGACTATCTAGTCGAAACTGGAAATTGTACAAGTCAGTTGGCTGAAAAAACTAAAAATAAAAAATAGAAGAATAATAATCTTTTATTTTATATCCTAACCGTCCATCTGTTAATTCGACGAGGGAAGCTGCTGCTACAATTTATAAATTGATTTTTAAATGTTAATCAAAATCGTTGGGGCGAACTTTGAGAAAATCGAAAAAAAAGTGAAAAAGTACATCAGTAAAGTACTAGTACTTTTTGGCCGATTTTGATTAAAAGCTTATTTTCAAGCCCTAGGTGAGTGTCTAACTTAAATATAAAATTTCAGCCACATAGCCCAATTCCTTCATGCTTAAAATTAAACACGGACACACACACACACAGACCATGCCGCGAAAACCACTTTTTTGAATTCAATGGACCTCAAAACATGTATATCCATCAAAATCTAGACATCGAATTTTTGACGTGAATCCAATACATTCTCTGTCTATTTATTAACATATATAGAGGTAAGAGAAAGTAAAAAAAAATTTAAATAGTCTTAAATGAAATCATGTTAACAAGTAAAACTTAAGAAATATCTAAGGGTGGAGCTAGAATAGTAAATTCACCGAAACGTCTCGGGACATGGAAATAAAATAAGTTGATTATTTTTGTATATTACTTAGGTAGAGCTTTTTTGAAAAAGATGGACCTAGGATAAACTCCAGGGGTCGCAATTTTGTCCAATCATCTCGCAAATTTGCTATCTTAAGTACTATTTTATCTACTTTATTATTTTGATTTAATTTTTTTTTTTTTTTTTTTTTTTAAGATAAAAAGTTTTCTATTTGCGTATATTCCAACAATAAGTATTTAAGATATTCGATTAATAAAACGTCATAGAAAGTTTTTGGAAATGAATTAAAAACAAAGGATTGTTGAGAAAGAAATCCGAGTTAGTGGCCTTTTGCCAAAAGTCTTACTAACAAGCGAAAGGATACATATGAAAGATTTGATTGGAATTTATTAAAAACGTATTTTGATTTTAATTTTAGATTGAAACAACATCGTAAACAAATCATAGTAATTGCGTCAGAAGATTTTTTTTTTAAGATTTTTTTTCCCCTGATCAAAGGCCTAATTGCTACGCAATTGAAAAAATATTCTTTTGTGATGTGTATGGAATAGTAAATTTTTTTACTTTCTCTTACCCTATATATGAAATATTTTATATTTAATTGGATTATTTCGTAAAAAACGTGATTAAATTGAAAAAGTATATCAATTATTAAGGAAAGTAAAATTTAAAATTTCGACCGTAGGCACTTTTTGAAACATATTGTAATTTAAAAATTATATAACCTAATAATTTCCTTAATTAAAATTAAATAACAAATTATACATGTTTTGTTAATTTATAATTAATTAATATTTAGAAACATATAATTTAGTAACTTATATAATTGATAGGCCTATATTTAAGGAAATTAATAAATTTACAAGAAAGATGCAATTTTTCTCAATTAAAAACTGGGAAGCTCGCTTATCGTTTTGGATTTAATTGAAAATTTAGACAGTGGATTATTTAGCACATAAATAATAGTTTCGGGTTGACAGAGCTGTGGCTGAATTTTTTTTTTTTTTTATATATATAAAATTGTAAAAAATTTAAAAAAATACATCATTAAAGTACTAGTTCTCGGAGTTTCTCAAAGATAAGAATAAACGCAATTTGTTTTATATACCAGAAATAATATATTTTTCAAATTTGAAAGAAATTATTAGAACTTTTTTTGAGAAAATTGGAAAATACTAAAAAAAAATCAGTAAAGTACAAATACCCTAATTTTTCCAAAGACGAGACCTAGCGTAATTTCATATTGGTGACAAAAATTTAAAATTTGAAAAAAATACTTATTTAGAGCCGTTTTCGAGAACTGATGTGCTTATACCAGGTATATAAACAATCGTACAATGCCCGTTTAATAAGATAAGATAAACAAAAAATATTTTTATTATAATAAAAATATATACTATATAATAATGATCAAGCATACAAGAGACATTGCGTGTATATTTTTATTATATAACAATAAAATTCTAAAAATGTATAAAATCCACTATGACACTTATAAAGGCTTTTTGCCAACTCTGAAGTTTAAACTTAGGACCGAAACGTCAGCTGTGCAAATATAATAAATATACAATGAAAAAAATATAGCTTCTTTTTCTAATTGGTATTGCCCTCTATTAATATGACATAAATTTGTGCAATTATTTGTCCTGCCATTTGTTATCCAAATGGCTTAAATAAAATAAAAGGTAAGAGAAAGTAAAAAGGGCATAATTCCGAGACGACGCCAGCTAGGGCCTGGTTGCGAATTTCTGATCATATGCACGTCTTTCCCATCTAATATATGAAAAAAAGCTTTATAAAAAAAATGTTTAATTGATCATAGCTCCTGAAGAGCGAATGTTAAAACTTGGGCAAAATAAAAATTTTATTTCCCTTCTGACTGCCCCCCTTCTACTCTGTCTAAAGAAAATATTTAATAAATAATTTGTTTTTTATTTGACTTTTCAACAAAGTGATTATTTATTAAAACAAAGAGTAGTAAAAATAACGGAAGGATAGAAATAAATTAAATTTTCTCCAAGAAAAGAAGCAAATACGCTAAAAATTCAGAAGAAAACAAGCGAAAGACGTCGACGACCCTCGAATCAATTGGCACTCAGTCAAAGAGGTTATTTTCGATTACAATTTCTTTATACTTTTTGCTTTGACGAATTTATAAATGAGAGAATTAAAAGAGAGAAGTGCAATGTACTCCATGACTCAAAGATGAAGCAAAAAAAAAATAATGTAATTTGTTATTGATTAGAAGAGGAAAGAACCTTATAATTAAAAATTTTTAATTATAAGGTTAATTCTCTTTAAGAGATTAAATATATCCTCTTGATGAAATTTTTCTAGACAATTTCTTAATAAATATCACTTTTTCAAATTTTCAGCTTTTTTTTTTTTAATTAAAATGAAGAATGACAGACTAGATTAACAGTCAAAATGACGTCAGAGAGCTTTAATAATGGATTACATAAAGTAATTTTAATATCAATTAATTAATCAAATGGCGAAAGAGAGAGAAAAAAAGGAATAAATTGGCAAATAAAGAGGAAGGAGGGAATTTATTATCTCCACACACAGTCTTGCGGTACACTTTAATATATTTATGTAAATATCAGTGAGGATAAATTATTAATAAGAAAATGTTAATTTCTCTGTGATTACACAACTTTCTCTCAAATTAATATAGTCCAAAGCCCTCGGGGCATGGCGAGAGGTTGCGTGCTAACCTCATATACCAAAGTCGCGGGGTTCGGACCCCGGCAGTCTGATGATTTTATTTAAGCCACTTGGATTCCAAATGGCTTAAATAAGAATGCCTGGACCCCCATATATGTATATTTAACAATAACGGATATCGTAAAAGTCTTATATGGCCTGAGTTGCCGAAAAGACTGTGTGAATGTGTGTGTGAGTGTGAGTGTGAATGAGAAAAAGTGTGTGTTTAAAAAAAAAATATAGTCCAAGAGCTGGCGACAAAAATGGGCAAGAGTTTTCTGAAGACTAATAGGGTTGCATTTTAGTGATGAAAAGATACTGTAGAGTCAAGTACCGGGGCCTTTTGCGGGAATAAGCCGGTAAGTTGCGGGATGGTTTTTCGCAAATATCTCGAAAACTATGCGGTTTTCCGCAAAAATTCATCTATACAAAAATAATCGAAATTAAATTACAAACAAAAATGGTCTAGTACATAATCACGCTAAAATGAACGGTTCGGGAGATTTAGAGGGGTAAAATTTGTAATTAATATGAAAGGATACACTGAGAAAGAGAAATATTTATATCTTGTTACCATGACAACCATTAATAAGAATTACAAATTTTACCCATCTATATTCTGGTAAATAGGCACAGAATGCAAATTTAAATTACCGAAAGTGTGCGGCCAGTCCCATCAGAATAACACCCCCCCCGCCGGCAAGGCTCCGCTGGCAGGGGAGCCCTAGCCAGAATAGGGGGGTCCAGGGGGCCTGAGCCAGAGTAGGGAAGACGCGATTTACGCAGTTGCCGAAGGATTTGCTTTACATTAAATTTTTTGCTGAATAATTTTTTGAATTATTTTTAAAAATTATATAAATATTCGTATAACAAGTCGAAATAAGCACCAAGGGAAAAAAGCATAAAAAATGCAATCTCAATACACTTAGTTTTTCGTAATTCGTGTAGAAATTAAATATCTAATGGCTGCTTATAAAATTCAGCAATAAGCATTTTGCTCCAATTCATAATGAATATTTAATAAATTACACAATTTTTCTCAATAAGAAACACTTTTTTGACAGTGTGTGTATATTTCCGTTGAAATATAGAGATTAAATTTTTTACGAAAGCAATACTTTCACGAATGTCGAGAGAATTCGTAATAGAGGCGAACATGTAACATGTTTTGGAATTCATGAGATATTCCCATTCAATTAAATAACGCTAATGGGTCCCTCTCGCTTGCATTCTGAAACGGTTCACTCATTTTAATCGATAACGAATTCGACTGGTGATAAATAGATAAAACTAATAGAGAGGATGTTGAAAATGTAATTTAAAAAGGAATTACATTTTCTTATCAAGGTCAAGGTCTTTCGCGTAAGTAAATTTATTATTGCCGGATAAAATTTGTTAATCATTTTACTTTTAGTTAAGTCAAAATAAAAAATTAATGGAATATCAATGTTAAAAATTTAGTAATCAAAAAGCGCCTGCCACGTAGGCATTTCACATACCAGCCATGGCTCTTGTAAAATCTATCACGAAAAAAATGGAAGTGTTTTTTCCTTATTTATTTATTCAAATTTTCCTTAATCAATTATACAATTTGATTTAAGAAATGTTATATCAAATTCTATTTAAAAAATCTGTCGTGACAACGTACAGCAGACAACTTTCTCTTATCTTAGGCAAGAGAAAGTCGTGTACTGTGCTGTCATACAAGATTTTTTGTGTCTAGATATATTTAGTTTTCCATACCACCTTAGTTTCAAACGTGAAAAAGTAAAAAAGTCAATTGATCAAAATTTCCATAGGTTCTGTGTATTTTAAATATTGACTGCTTGGAATAAACTATAGTTAATTTTCAAAATTTTAATCTCTTATTTGGATATTTGCTGGAGAGCATGGGCGTAGCCAGGGGAGGCAGGGGGCATTTGCCCCCCCCCTCGGCTTGTCCTAAAAATAAAAAAAAATAAAAAATATATATATTTTTCCCATTGAGAATTTTTTTAACGCCCCAATCCACTACATTAATTTAATTTTTTTTTATTTAAATAAATAATTAATAGTCTATGTATACAATTGGAGAGATGTGGGCTGAGAGATATCAGTATGTATATATTAATTGCAACCCCCCTCTCACTCTAACGAGGAGTTGGCCCCCCTAACAAGATGTCTGGCTACGCCCATGCAATAGAGAATCCTAAATAAATACAAAATATCATAAGAAATGGAAAAAAAAATTTTTAAATGTGTAAAAAGTTCCAAAGGGGACCCCATTTTGAATCGAAATTAACATGCAAATCCCTATAGGGATTTATAGATAATTGGCCCTCGGTAAGAAAGAGCCGGAAAATGAATTTGAAAAAACTGAAATACTACATCAGTAAAAGCAAACAATTTTCACGAAAAATTTTACTGATATATTTTTTAAATAGCATCTAAAAAAATAGTTGATTTATGAATTTTAATCAAAATCTTTAGAGGGAATTTTGAGAACTGAAAAAGTATATCAGTAACAAGGGTTACTAGTTAGTACTGGGGTTTTGACGATTATTGTTCAACCACCCCGACTAATGGGCAGTATACTCCAATGAAATTATATATACCACTTTCCCCACCTTCCCCTCGCGCCCCCTTTTTTACATTAGTGCCGCAATACTTTTCAACAACTCGTATCAGGTAAGAAATAATGCAAATCCTTAGTTTAATGTATATGGGCCTAAGATACCGAAGTGTTCCTCTCACTATTTCTCTTGGCCAGAGTCCTTCTCGACCCTTAAAAACAGTGCAAATTTACTTATATAATAATTTTTATTATTTTTTATTTAAGAAATAATTGTGAGTTAGTAAATTATAAATAAGAATCACTGTCATTATTTAAATAATCATATATGTTCAATAGGAGAATTTGAGATAACAAATAATTTGTTTAAATAGTGATTGTCCAGGTTTTGGAAAAATACATCTTTACTATCAATTCCATTTGAGTTATAAGAGAGTAACATTGTGGGTGATCTTAAATAAAACATTTTTTTCTATGATGAAAAGGAAAATAAAAAAAATTTATAATATAAAGTTACAATTATAAATGATTAAATTGAAAAAATCTGGTGTGAATGTAGCACAGCACACAACTTTTTTTTATTTTCTGTAATTGAAAGTTGTGTTCGGTGTTTGTCACGACAGATTTTTTTTAGTAATCATTTCTCTTATCTTTCTAGTCTATTTATAAAATACAAGAGTAAAGTGTGCGTCAAACAATTTTGAGAGCAAATGAAAATATATTCGAAAGAGCAAATAAAAAATAATTGATTTATGAATTTTAATCAAAATCATTAGGGCGAATTTTGAGAAAATTTAAAAAAAAAAAACTGAAGCCTAGATCAGTAAAGTACTAGTACTTTTTGGCCGATTTTGTTTTAAAAGCTTCGTGTTACGTCTAAATACTTCAACCTCCTAGAACTTTTCGTTCTTGTGATATTTTGTTCACAGACAGACCACTTTCTTGGTCTCAAAACGTGTATTTCCATCAAAATCTCAACATCGAATTTTTTACTTAAAGGCAATACTTTCTCTATATATATTTACATAACTGGGTAACTATTCTTTCGCCCTCTCCTGTATATTACTTTCTCTTACCCTATATATGAAATATATAGAGAGAAAGTATCCGATTCATGTCAAAAATTCGATGTCGAGATTTTTTTATTATTTTTTATTATGTATCGACATTTTTTTTTATTTAGTGAAAACATGCAATTATACTATTATGTTGTAATGCCATTCGTTTAATTAATGTTAGCTAATCAATGTAAAATAATTTTTAAAGATGGTTATAATTAATTATAGTGTGTAGCAATTTGTTATAAAAAATTTCGAATAAAAAAATAATAAATAAAGATCGAGACACTTAAAATATTAGTTTAAATTTTTAGTTTAGTTATGTAGTTCAAATTTTCTTTTTGATAGACAAAATTAAATAAACATTTTGTAATGAATTTCCTTAAAGCTTAAACAAATATAATTAAAAATTTTTGTTAGTTATTTATTAATAGAAGTATTAAAATGTCAAGAGGTTGAAGTTTTAAGAGGATTCCGCAGAGCTTTGTTGAGTATTATTACAATTTTATTTAATCTACTTAGCTAAGAAATAAATTAATACTTAGTTATAATCACTCTTTTTTTTATGCTTGCCATAAAAAATTTTCCAATTAAATTTAAATTATAAAAAAATGCTTGGTAAATTAGTTTTTTTTTCTATTTTATGATATACTTTTAAATATTGGATTTTTTACTTTCTCTTACTTTCTACATATATGTTAATATATAAAGAGAGAAAAAGTATTGGATTCATGTCAAAAATTCGATGTCGAGATTTTGATGGATTTACACTTTAGAGGTCCCCCTGAATCCAAAAAGTGGTTTTCGCGACATGGTCTGTCTGTCTGTCTGTGAACAAAATATCTCAAGAACGAAATGAGCTAGCAGGTTGAAATTTTATATTTAAGTTAGTTACCCCCATTGGGACGTGACGCGAAGCTATTGAACAAAATCTGTAAAGGGTATAGTACTTTACTGATGCACTTTTTCAGTTTTTTTTTTTTTT
>JAKCPI010025422.1:0-11614 GCA_023213315.1 Euborellia annulipes | reverse complement strand
AATAAGAGGATATCGGAAAATTTATATTGGGAGGAAATATACAGGTCAAAAGAAATAATAAGGCCAAACCTCAGCAAAGTAAGTATATTTAATTAATAACATTTTTACAAATAAGTTTTAATAAAATGAATTTTTTTTTTTTATATATATATATAGAAAGAAAAAGAAATTTTTGACTCTAATCGCAAGACAAAAGTAAGTAATTCTGAATTTTCTGAATATCTATCAATTTCTAACACATTTTGGTCAATATTTATATATATTTTAATTAATAATGCTTAATTAAAAATTTGAGGTTATGTAGAGCTATTAGATTTTTTTATTAATTTCACAAATTTGCATTTTGGCTATACATAATTTGAATATATTAATTATAAGAAATTTGTAAAAAAAAAAATATCATGATTCATTTAGAAAAAATCTCACAAAACTTTTTACAAAGTGGCTAGCATTGAAGAGGGAGAAATTTAATATAATTTATTATCAAGTATATCAAGTCATCTTACCTTTATAATCAGTTGAAACAAAGTTTAATTATTTTTTTATTCATGACACTTGTTTATGAAAAAAGAAGAACAATTTTTCCTTTTTTTTTTCTTTTGCCCAACAAACCAAAACCAACAAGAAGCAAACATAGGAAGAAAATTACAACATGTTGCTGTCACTGTCTTGTCCAGTTCAGCAGATCCTGTCAACTATTCCGGGTTATCTACCGATTTAAAAATTGTCCACATGAAAAAAAGCGGAATTTTTAAAAATGTTTTTTTTTAATCTAGTCAGAACTAAGCCCAGTCGACTCTCGATAATTCGATTTTTTTCAGTTAATACGAACTCCTCAGCTTCTATAAACTTAGGTAAATCGAAAAAAATCCTGTGTATTTAGATACGCTCGATAACTCGAAATACAAATCGGTCTGAGTACAAATCGCTGGATCGGTGGTTTGATTCCCGGCGGCACCCTAACTTTTATCGGCTATTTGAATTAGTAAATATTATAAATTGAATTCCCTAGTCTTAGTTTGTCCCGATGAGTGCAAGGCAGAAGTACGTCTCATTAATGTGTCCGAAAAAAGCCCTGGAAAGTGATTCGAAAAAATACATCCCCAAACTATCTATATTTTCAAAAACAATGGGGGCGTAATAAGGGGCGAGGCGTCGAGGAGCCTCCCCCGCCCGAAATTTTTCGAATCTATATACATATATATGCCAATATCTATTTTTTTTTTAACACTCACACTTTTTTCTCATTACATCACACTCACACACACATTCACACAGTCTTTTTCGTCAACTTAGGCCATTTAAGACATTTACAAGTATCCATTATTGAGTTAATATACACATATTGGGGGTCCAGGCACTCTTATTTAAGCCATTTGGTATCTAAAAATGGCTTAAATAAAATCATCGGACCGCCTGGGGTCCGAACACGCGACTCTTTGGTAAAAGAGGTTGCAGCGCTAACCCCTACACCCAAGCCCCGAAGGCAAAAAATGAAATATATTAATATATAAGCAATTTTTTAATAAAAACTTTGGTTTCTGAGAG
Source organism: Euborellia annulipes (assembly GCA_023213315.1). Taxonomy (NCBI): domain Eukaryota; kingdom Metazoa; phylum Arthropoda; class Insecta; order Dermaptera; family Anisolabididae; genus Euborellia; species Euborellia annulipes. Next base: position 10,066 of record JAKCPI010025422.1, on the reverse strand, counting down.
GGCCGGGTCCCTCGGGTCTCAGGTGAAAACGGAAAAATTTGAATAAAAAAAAAAATTTGTGATAAGAGAAGTGGCTGTTCAGCGATTCAAATGATGAAGGGAGAAGGATGTTAGCCAGAAAGGAGCCTCTATCGAGTGGAATTTTATTCGATAGAGCTCCTTTCTTGGCTGACATCCTCTCTCCTTCATCATTTGAAAAAAAAAATTTAATGAGAATTTGTCTTTGAAATTAAGGCCCGACCCCTCGGGGCTGAGGTATATTCGGTATTTTTTTTAAAATATTTTTTTGGTGTATGGGGGACGGGGATTTGAAAATGAGTTCGGCCCCTCCTCCCCTGAGAGACAACTGTAATTATAATTTTATTACCATAACAAAAAAACTGTAGAGTATTTGGCGTAAAAGTATCGGCAATCTATTGGGATGATGCATAATTATCCGGCATTTATATCGGCGCGTTTTTCATCATTGAAAAGTAGCTTTTTGTTTATTATTTTTGTATGAAAATAATCTCTATTGTTTCAGAAAAATGCGTGTCGAAAACTAGTCATATTCGCCATATTATGATCTACCACTTCGAGAAAGGATGGAAAACAGCACAATCATTGCGCGATCTCAACGAACTTTTTGTCCCACCACACACACCACATAGCCTTCTTACAGTGGACATGTTTCGATATTCCTTTGAGGAAAACACATGGCGCAACGCAAACCTTCTTTCTTTTGATGTTTTTGAAGAGAAGTCATGACTCATCCACAGTGACAAGATTCTTCAAAAATGGTGTTTGTTCGTTTCGCTGCAGTAACTCGGTGAAAATTCGAACGCGATCGGCTCACAGTTTTTGAGGCGACGAACGACCGTGGATTGATTGACATTGAAGTCTTCAGCCAGCATTCGTGTTGTCAGACTCTCGTCCTCTTCCACGGATGCCAGAACAGTCGAAATCCGATGGCCGACCTCTTCCTGGCTTATCCTCCAAGCTGGTATCAGCTGATTTTACTCACTCCCTATATTGACTTTCGCTGATTGTTCTTTGCCAAAAAGTTGGTTGAGATCGCGCAATGACTGTGCTGCTTTCCATTCTTTCTCGAAGTGGTAGAGCATATGTCGAATATGACTATGGTTTTGGACACGCTTTTTCTGAAACAATAGAGAAGATTATTTTCACAAAAATAATAAACAAAACGATACTTTTCACTGATGAAAAACGCGCCGATATAAACGCCGGATAATGATGCATCAACCCAATAATTATCAATATTCCGTCTAATATTATTTTAATTTTTAATATTCTTTTTTTATTTTAATATATAGAAAAGACCGGCAACTGAGACTGACACATTAGTGGAAGAGATGATTCGTTTAAGGAAGTACAGAAACAAAAGTCTATGGATCGAATGTACCAATTGTCTTAAATGGCGTTATATTGAAAAATTAAAGGACCCATCCACTGTTCCCGATATCTGGTTATGTGAAATGATGCCCGGTATTAGTTAGTTTTTTACTTATAATATTGTTACATATGAGACCTCGGATATAGCAAAACAGGAATTGCACAAGATAACAAAAAGACAAGCTTTTATTAGGAAAACTGAAAAACATCTAAAAAAACTCAAAAATTATAATAAACAATATCCCCTATGACAACTTGGTTGCCATATCGACGATTTCGCCCCCTTGACTTCGTAACACTACCCCCTTCTTAAGGCAATTCATCCTGAACTGACTAAGTATATCCTCCCAAGGCGGTCCAGGGCCCTCCCATTGGCTTTGAAGATTTGGAGATTTCACTACCATAAGTCCAGTATTTTTAACAAAAACTTGATCTTCTGTAAAGCCAGTTGAGTTTACATTCCCCATCATCATCTTCTTCTCGGCAGTGGTTCTCATTTCTTCCCTATAAGCCAAAAAAGATGAAATTCTAATCGCCCTGGTTATCTTCTTAGTCAAAGTCAATGTCATCATGACCATATCCACCATCATCTCTGTTTCACTCGACGCCGCCATCTTCATGTCCATCCCATCTGCCAACCCCCTCTGCAGTATCCATTCTAGTCGTAACCTCAGTTACATCAGCTTCAATCAGCACCTGCTCCGAACCTTCCATTTCAGACATCATCGGCGCATCTGCTCCAATCGCCGCTTCCTCTGTATCTTCCACCATTACAATACCTTTCATCTCCCGTTCCTCTTCATCTAGTACATTCACAACAACCTTCTTCATCAGAGTCTCTCGCGCTTGCCTCCGCCATCCTCTTCATTACCAGATACTCCTGGACCACCAATTTCACCTTCACGATTACCGTCGCCAAGACCGCCGCATTCAGATCCTCCTGGACCACCGCGACCACCAAATTCCCCTTCGCGACTACCGCCGCCCAGAAGACCCAATTCAGATCCTCTTGGATCTCCATGACCAGTCATTCCAGTTTTCTTTAAGGCTTGTTTTAGGTCGATGTACATTTCTCCTTTGAGGCAGTTTCCATCGACGGGATCATAATCCTCAACGATACTCCTTTCGAGCTTGATGGAAATTTCCTCTTGTTTTGTTTTAAGACTTCTTAAAAATTTAAGAATTTCTTTTATTTGTGCCATGTTCCTTTTCAAAATTATCCCACTTCTGACACCAAATGTTACAAATGAGACCTCGGATATAGCAAAACATGAATTGCACATGATAACAAAAAGACAAGCTTTTATTAGGAAAACTGAAAAACATCTACAAAAACTCAAAAATTATAATAAACAATATCCTCTATGACAACTTGACGACGATTTCGCCCCCCTTGACTTCGTAACAATATTTAAATAGAAAATATCATAGAGATTTGTCTTAAATTCCCAATTAGCCCTCCTATCGTTAATCACAACTCAGACTGTACAATAGAATGGGTCGAAAATACTCATTTTTTACCTTCTCTCTATATGAAATATATAGAGAGAAAAAGTGTTGCGATCATGTCAAATATTCGATGTTGAGATTTTGAGGGATATGCATGTTTTGAGATTCCCTGAGTCGAAAAAAGTGGGTCCCCTAAAATGGTCTGTCTGTGTGTGTGTAACGATTTTTAGCATAAAGAAATTGAGCTAGAGGATTGAAATTTTATATTTAAGTTAGATACCCTCCCGAAGTCGTGAAAATAAGCTTTTAAACAAAATCGGCCAAAAAGTACTAGTACTTTACTGATGTATTATACTTTTTCAGTTTTTTTTTATTTTCTCAAAATTCGCTCCAACGATTTTGTTTAAAATTCATAAATCAATTATTTTTAACATGCTCTTTAAAATGCATATTCTCATTTTGCCCTTGAAATCTTTTGAAGCACACTTTACTCTTGTACTTCATAGGAAAAAGGTAAGAGAAATGCCATGGTAACAAAATATAAATATTTTTCCTTTTAAATTAAAAATCATATAAATCAACTATTTTTATATGCCCTTTAAAAAGTAAAATTTTTCGTGACAATTGTTTGAAGTACAATTTACTGATATATTTCAGATTTTTCAAATTCATTTTCCGGCTCTTCCTTCTACAGAGTCAAAAGGAGGGTCAGGAGGGTCTCTAGAAATTTTTACAAAAAAAATTTTTTTAGTACTAAAGTACGGCGTGTTTTGGGGCGCTCAAAGCTCCAAAATTTCCCAAAATAATGAAAAAGTTACATTTACAACATTACAACTTCGAAATAAAAAAAAAAATCTGGTGTGACTGGCGCACAGCACACAACTTTCTCTTACCCTTCGGTAAGAGAAAGTTGCGCACTGTGCTGGTCACACCAGATTTTTTGTGTCGAGATATATTTAGTTTCCGATAGCACCTTAGTTTCAAACTTGCATTTTAAATGTTGACTGCTTCAAATAAACTATGGTTATTTTTCAAAATTGTAATCTCATATTTGGACATTTTATACACAATATAGAATCGTAAATAAATACAAAATTTCATAAGAATTGGAAAAAAAAATTTTAAATGCCTAAAAAGTTCTATAGGGGACCCCCTTTTGAATCTAAATTAACATACAAATCCCTATAGGAAATTAACATTAGGCCTATGCGAAGATAAGGTGGAAAGGGAATTTAAAAAGAGTAGAGAGAGACGATAATGTTTGCAAGTGAGAGAGAGACATATATGTTTTCTTGGAAACAATTAAAAACAGAAATAAAATAAAAATAAATGGGAATTTAAATAATAATTGATTTTTAATCTAATAAAAAGAAAAAGATTTAAATTCCGTTACCATGGCAACCATTTCTACTTTCCTATGAAGAACAAGAGTAAAGTGGTCTTCAGAAGATTTCAACGGCAAAATGAGAATATACATTTTAAAGAGCATCTAAAAATAGTTCATTTATGAATTTTAAAAAAAATCCTTGGAGGGAATTTTGAGAAAATCGAAAAAAACTGAAAAAGTACATCAGTAAAGTACTAGTACTTTTTGGCCGATTTTGTTCAAAAGCTTATTTTGAGATTCTTCAAAGGTACCTTAGTTAAATATAAAATTTCAATCCGCTAGCTCAACTCCTTCATGCTAAAAATCTGTCCACACACACATACATACACACAGACACACACACACACACACATACACACACACACACAGACCAATTTGCGGGACCCACTTTTTTGGACTCAGGGGACCTCAAAACATGTATATCCATCAAAATCTCGACATCGAATTTTTGACATGATCGCAATACTTTCTCTCTCTATATATTTCATATATAGGGTATGAGAAAGTAATGAGTGTTTTTTCGGCCCACCCTATCAGTGGCGGTCCCAGGATCTGGACAAGGGGGGCCCAAATTTTTTTTTTTTTATTTCATTTAAAAAATTGAAATACAAATAAATTTTATAACATTGAATAATAAAAAACATTCTGGCAAATTTATAATTTTTTGTTTAGTTTTAAGATATTAAATAACACTTTTGAATTTTTGTTGGTCCAATGGGGGGGGGCCCTCTGGGCCCCCTGGGACCGCTAGTGCACCCTATCTACAATCTTAAAAAATTTAGATATATAAATTTTCTTAAATTTTCATGTTTTGTTTTAAATCTTTTCAGACATCGAGAATCCGGAAAAGGCATGTGAAATGCCTGAACTACAGCCTAGTTTACAGAACATGTTCGATTTTATTTACTCAAAGTTCACCGCAGGATCATTAGTGTGGGCTTGTCGGCAGGGTAAGCCATGGAGACCTGCTATGGTCGACGATTCTCCAAAAGAAAAAGCCTATTTCAAAACAAATGATTTTTCCGATATCCCTGTAAGTCTTAAACTTGATCCCTTTAATACCGAAATTAATGATTCAACTCTTTTGGATTAAATTTTTCAGAAATCCTATTTTGTTGCTTTTTTAAAAGATCCCCTTGAAGTGGCTTGGATCAAAACAGAAAAATTAATCCCATTCAGGGATGGAGAAATTCCAAAACAGGTTACAAGAGTAAGTAATAAGTAGAGAGCGGAAAAAAAGTCTTTCGACTTTTGTCAATTTTGGGACTTTTCCAGATTTTCGTAGATATCTCCACTGATCACATAAAAAGAAACATTTTTTGAAATTTTCAAAAACGACTTTTGCAACTTTTTACTTTCTCGTACCCTATATATGAAATATATAGAGAGAGAAAGTATTGCGATCATGTCAAAAATTCGATGTCGAGATTTTGATGGATATACATGTTTTGAGGTCCCCTGAGTCCAAAAAAAGTGGGTCCCGCAAATTGGTCTGTGTGTGTGTGTGTGTGTATGTATGTGTGTCGTGTGTGTGTGTGTGTGTGTGTGTGTGTGTATGTGTGTGTGGACAGATTTTTAGCATGAAGGAGTTGAGCTAGCGGATTGAAATTTTATATTTAACTTAGGTACCTTTGAAGAATCTCAAAATAAGCTTTTGAACAAAATCGGCCAAAAAGTACTAGTACTTTACTGATGTACTTTTTCAGTTTTTTTCGATTTTCTCAAAATTCCCTCCAATGATTTTTTTTAAAATTCATAAATGAACTATTTTTTAGATGCTCTTTAAAATGTATATTCTCATTTTGCCGTTGAAATCTTCTGAAGACCACTTTACTCTTGTTCTTCATAGGAAAGATAGAAATGGTTGCCATGGTAACGGAATTTAAATCTTTTTCTTTTTATTAGATTAAAAATCAATTATTATTTAAATTCCCATTTTTTTTTAATTTATTTGTGTCTTTAATTGTTTCAAAGAAAACATATATGTCTCTCTCTCACTTGCAAACATTATCGTCTCTCTCTACTCTTTTTAAATTCCCTTTCCACCTTATCTTCGCATAGGAACAATGTTAATTTCCTATAGGGATTTGTATGTTAATTTCGATTCAAAAGGGGGTCCCCTTTAGAACTTTTTAGGCATTTAAAATTTTTTTTCCAATTCTTATGAAATTTTGTATTTATTTACGATTCTATATTGTGTATAAAATGTCCAAATATGAGATTACAATTTTGAAAAATAACCATAGTTTATTTGAAGCAGTCAACATTTAAAATGCAAGTTTGAAACTAAGGTGCTATCGGAAACTAAATATATCTCGACACAAAAAATCTGGTGTGACCAGCACAGTGCCCAACTTTCTCTTACCGAAGGGTAAGAGAAAGTTGTGTGCTGTGCGCCAGTCACACCAGATTTTTTTTTTTCCTTTCAGAGACTTTTTGGAAAAAGAGACTTTTTTCAAATTTTTTAATATAGTTTTTTTTTGCATTTTCGGCTGCTAAGGTGTGTTTTTTTTTATTTATTTATTTAAACAACTAGGAAAGAGATGGAATTTCTTTCAAAATAGACTGATCATTTGCCAGTCAATATATCGTTTAAGATTACAAATATGCGAGATGAGTTTGTGTTTGAGTGGACAAAAATTGCCCCCCCCTGGAGTCGAACCAGGACCTCCACGCTTTCTCGGCGGACGGACTACCTTTATCCTAGGTCGCCGGCCCAATCTATATCCAATTTATTTAAGGTCTTTTTCGGCATCCGAGACCATTTAGATCCTGTCAATTTCAATTGATTTGTTTCCAATTCAAGTGAAATCAATTTCTCGTCTGGGAAGGGATTCGAACCCTTGACCTTTGGCTCCAGAAGATAATGCTCTAGCCAGAGGTCCAGGGTGACACCAGATTTTTACTTTTGTACTAATGAAATTATATTTTTTTATTTATTTAATTAAATTCTAAAGAAGCCATATTTCGATTGTCGATAGATAAGTTGTCTATTTCTTTTACTTTCTCATATTATTAATTTTTAAAATTGAAAGTGACTTTTTTGAAAAAACAAAAACAGACTTTTTACCGATTCTTTGGCCAAAAAAGAATAGACTTTTAAAGCGACTTTTTTCCGGAAATAGGAGACTTTTTTCCGCTCTCTAGTAATAAGGTACATTAAAAAAATTATTTAAATTAATTTAAATGTTAATTATAGGTGTACAGAGGAGTTGATTATTCCAGAGAAATACAAGATGGACAAAAAAAAGGCTTATGAGTTGATAAATTTTACCCCCTTTGAAAGACTTGTGAAATTCGGACTGTTAACACGCTGTCAAGATGATATTATAAATTATCAAATCTAGATTCAAGAATCAAGTTTGATTATATACTATACGTATTATAGTATATCTATAGAAATTTTATAATTTTAATATTTTTTAATAATAAGAAAAATTTTTTTTTCATTTTATCTTTTACTAGTATACTAATAACGTTTGATAAAATGATTTGTTAAAAAAAAAAATAATAAAAATACAAATTATTTTTTATAAAAATTATAGAAATAGATATAGAATAATTTAATTTATAAATTCTTTTTATTAAAAAACATTGTAACAAATCCTTTAATCATTTTTATACTTTTCTAGTCGTGAAGTAGCACTACTAATGTCAAAGGCGACGAAACTTTACAGTTAATTATATTTCTAATTAGCAGTAATTATTAATTAAAGGCAAATATTGTAAACAAAAGCAAAGAAAGAAAGATTTAAGGCCAATTCAATGGAGAAAATATGAAAATCTGAAGTTTGTTTACAATTTGCTTTTTATAATACTGCTAATTAAAAATATACAAGGTTGGATTCAAAAGTAATGAGCTTTTGTTCAAAATGACAAATATGTACAACTAATTATTAGTCTTCAAATTAGTCTCCTCCTGCATGACTCGAAGAGGTTCATGAAGGCCTGTTTTGAGTTGGCTGCAAGGGCGCCTTGACATTTGCTTGGATGTCCTCGATCGAGTCGAAGCGTTTTCTTTTCAGCGTTGAGGTCGGAAACAAGAAGAAGTCAGGAGGCTGAGGAACCTCTGGAACGTTCATCCGGTCCAGGTAGGTGCTCACGATGAAGGCGGTGTGGCTGGGCCCGTTATCTTGGTGAAGCTTCCAGCAATCCTTGATGTCCCTTCTCTTCGTCAACGCTTCTTGTTTCTGTCCTTAAAATCAACGCTGAAAGGAAAACTCTTCGACTCGATCGAAGACATCCAAGCAAATGTCTCGACAAACCATTCAGTCATCCTGAAAAAGGCTTACATGGAAGCCTTCGAGTCATGGAAAAGCCGCCTACAAAAGTGTATTGATGCAGGGAGAAACTATTTTTAAGAGTATTGATTAGTTGTACCGATTTGCTCAATAAATATGTCTTTTTTTGAACAAAGCCTCATTACTTTTGAATCAGACCTTGTACTCGTAATTAACCCAACCTAGGGCTTAAATAAGAATGCCTGAACCCCAAATAGATATATTCAATATTAACGGTTATCATCAAAGTCTTATATGGCCTGAGTTGCCGAGAAGACTGCGTGAATGTGTATGTGAGTGTGAGTGTGAATGGAAAAAAGTGTGAGTGTTAAAAAAAAACACACTAGTTAGGGCTTCAAGATAGTGAGTTCATTTTTTATAAATAAAAAAATTTTAATATTTTTAATATTAATTGCGAATTTTCTCCTAAAATGCGCCTTAAACCTCTAGATTTATTTGTTTAAAACAATTGCTATTAGTTATACTGTTAATTAAAAAATATAATTAACCCAATTTGTTAAATAAAGTGGGTAAATTTCCCGGGGCCACCCACCCTTGAGCCCAGCAAAATGGCCTGTCTGTGAAATAAATATCTTAAGATCGAAAAGAGCTAGGAGGGTGCTATTTTATATTTTATGTTAGGTACCCCCCCCCTGGCACGTTACAAGAAGCTTTTGAACAAAATAGATGCTCTTTAAAATATATATTCTCATTTTGCCTTCAAATATGTAAAATATGCCTTCAAGAACACTTCAAGGTCTCCGTACGAGTCTGGCTCGACTCGTCTACAAATGAGCCAACCTGCCAGAGTATATCACGAGCTGAGCCTTCACTTCCTTCTGTCCGGCTCGGCTCGGGTATTTGCAAATGTATGGCGCCCAGCAGATCGGGCTCTTACCTCAATCCATCAGGTTAATCTTAGCGCAGACTCAAAGCGGATGTGTATGTAGTTTATAGTGTAAACCTTGGCTGACTCCAAAGTTTTTATGAGCCATGATTTTTTAACCAAATTTATTGAGGGGGAGTTGACGTGTCTCTGGCATGATGATGGTAGAAAACTTCAACTCCAGCTGCAGAGGCGGTCATACTGATAGATGAGTTTGGTGCATGTGAGATCTTCGCAAAGAGGAAAAAAGAAGAATGTGGGCAAAAAGTTGCTTTATAGGAAGAGATTTAATCATACCAATTTGTTAGATTTTATTAGAATTGAGAGCCATGATGACTATCAAAACCAGGTGTGATAAAAACCTTGAAGTCTGAGATGGTTTGCACTACATACACACACGCTCTGGGTTTGCGAAACGACTGACTTGAGAGGTTGAGATACGAGACCGATCTGTTGGGCGTTTTACACTTGCAAATACATCCCTGATCAAAGCCAGAAAGAAGGCAGTGAAGAATCTGGCTCAGCTCGCCTGTTTTTGGCTCGTGATATCCATTACACTGGCGGATTTGGCTAACTCCGAGGTTCGCTAGTGAATGGGGCCCTTTACACTTGAACAGTGACTGCCAGAATTAAGTCCCCACCTGATAGCTAGAGTCTTAAGAATATGGCATA
>JAKCPI010025421.1:0-18059 GCA_023213315.1 Euborellia annulipes | reverse complement strand
TCTGATGAATAAAATAATAATTTCATAAATCTTGGTAGCCCCTCCTCCCATTTGCTATCTGGTTTATAGCGTGGAAGATAAAGCTGATATATTCCCCCTCCCCTATTCCATTACACAATTTTTTTTTTTAATTTGTCCCGGAATGTTTTTTAAAACATTAAATTTTAAATTTGAATCCATGATAAAATCATTTTAGAAACAATCAGCAACTTCAAATTAGTTAAAATTAAAGAGAATATGATAGAAGATTATTCAAATTTTTTTTTTAATAAAGATTAGAGAAAATATTTATTTTTGTATTAAAATTTAAGTCTTATAAAATTTGAACGATTTATTTAGAGAAATATTTTTTTTTTAATTATTATTTCTCCCTCCGTAAAAAAAAAAATCTATGGACCACACCTGAGTATCTCTAAGTAAAAGTCCATCAGATTTTTATAGATCATAATTCTTTAGTAGTAGGCATTTATATAAAATTTTTAAACGAAAATTGTTGGAATAATTTTTCAGTAGTTATTATTAAAAATGAATTAATTATAGAACATTTTATTATATATATTTTTTTATTGAAAATTAAAAAAAAAAATAATTCGTTAAATTAAAAATATTTACATTGTTAAAAATATATTATAATAAAAATATTTTAATTAAAAAAAAAAATGCCAATTAATTAAAGAAACACTTTACAAGGGTGTCGTGTGTTTATTATTATTTCTTGAAGAGAATAAAAGTAAAATATTTCTTTTGGGTAAATTTTTATCAGTAGGCTATATTTGTTTAATTTCTAATATTTTTAGAAAAAAAAAATGGATTTAGATGAAGTAAGTAAAAATCTTAATTTATTTTTTAATTTATTTTATAACTTAATATATAAAATAAATGTTTTTAGGAAATTAAAATTAACGAAATCGTCCACCCAATGGTACTGTTATTTTATATACTACCGTATCCAAAATTTAGAAAAATGTAATTCAATTAAAATAATTTACATTAATATAATATATATATATATCTATTTTTTAGGAAATCAAAAAATAATAAAAGAAGTGATCTATCCAGAGGTAATATAATTATTTTAACTCATTATATTATAAAAAAAAATGTGGAGTATTGAAATATATTGGAGTAGCTAGATTTACAAGAACACCCATCAGTTTCCAACTTATGAAGATTGTATTTTTCTAGCATGTATGTAATTTATTTAATTTTATTCTAAAACCAGGAGCATCAAGGGGGCAGCTAAAAAAATATATAAATAAAAACTGAAAAATTCAGGTATTGGCGAGTGGATAAAAACTACGAGGGACGCCATCCCCCTATCTCCGTTAGGTTGTGGCTTTTAAGAAAATAATAAAACAAATATTAGAAAAGCCCCCCCGTACCTTGTTTGATCTAGATACGCCGATGTTCTGAAACCAAAATTGAGATTACCTTTTTAAATTTTATCAATTTTTCAAATTTCTATTTAAATTTGGTAATAAGCGGAATTTTTTTAACAATGAAATTGTCGATGTTTACATCTATATTATTATAATATTCCAGCGTAATTAAATCATTTTTTAAATTCCATATTTAATTTTCTTTTAGTACTTTTGATTGATTAATATTCCTAAAATAAAAAAGTAGCAAATTAATATAGAAAATATAGTTTGGAAGTGTAAAGTGGTGTAGGGCTTTACGTGATAGAAACATATTTATAGGTCTATATATATATTTATTTAAGTCTTCGGCATTTGAGGCTTACTAACCACACAGTAATATTTGAAGATATGATTCATATACCATTCAATAGAAATTATTATTAAGACAAATAATTGAATAACCTCTTTAAATTCAATTGTTTAATTTTTTTCTTTATATACAGCTTATTCCTGAGGCAGCGATAAAAATAGAAAAAGTTTCTTATATAATAGTAAGTTGTTAAAAATAATTTAAAATTAAAATAATAAAGAAATTATAAAATTAGTAAAAATAATTTATGAGAAAACACAGGTCTTAAAAATTTTGAAAAAATGAATAAGTATTTTATTATTATTATAATAACTTTAATTTTTCAAATATAAAAAATTCGTGAATACACATATAGGGGGCCTATTTAATAAATAGATAGATGTATATAATAATAATTATACTCAAGAAATTTCATAAAATTTTTTTTTTTTTTTAGATGGATCCACCAGATGTTATCGCACAAGTAAGGAGACATTTTAATACTAATCAAATTTTTGTATTATTAATAAATTTTAATGAACAAAACTAGCAATAGGCCTATAATAACAAAATGATAACACTGATTTTTATTTTAGATACAGGATTTAAATGATTTCCAACTTATAACCCCTGAGTTAACTCAAGTAGGTTTAAATTATAATTATAAAGTTTATATTTTGAAAGTTATAGATATTTTTAATAAATATTTTTTCTATATTTTTATCTTACAGGAAGAAAAAGAAAATTTTATAAATCAATTGGGTTCTTTGGTAAGATTATTTTTTAAATAGCATATAATAATAATAATAATATATATATATATATATATATATATATATATATATATATATTGGACTTTATTAATTAATTATATTAGATGTAGGTCTTTTAAAGGGTGACTTTTTAAATTACAGAATTATTCTCAAAACAATGAAAATAAGAGGATATCGGAAAATTTATATTGGGAGGAACATACAGGTCAAAAAGAAATAATAAGGCCAAACCTCAGCATAGTAAGTATATTTAATTAATAACATTTTTACAAATAAGTTTTAATAAAATGAATTTTTTTTTTTTATATATATATATATAGAAAGAAAAAGAAATTTTTGACTCTAATCGCAAGACAAAAGTAAGTAATTCTGAATTTTCTGAATATCTATCAATTTCTAACACATTTTGGTCAATATTTATATATATTTTAATTAATAATGCTTAATTAAAAATTTGAGGTTATGTAGAGCTATTAGATTTTTTTTTTATTAATTTCAATTTAACTTTGCATTTTGGCTATACATAATTTGAATATATTAATTATAAGAAATTTGTAAAAAAAAAATATCATGATTTATTTAGAAAAAATCTCACAAAAACTTTTTACAAAGTGGCTAGCATTGAAGAGGGAGAAATTTAATATAATTTATTATCAAGTGTATCAAGTCATCTTACCTTTATAAGCAGTTGAAACAAAGTTTAATTATTTTATTCATGACACTTGTTTATGAAAAAAGAAATAGAACAATTTTTCCTTTTTTTTCTTTTTTTCTTTAACAAACCAAAAACAACAAGAAGCAAACATACGAAGAAAATTACAACATGTTGCTGTCACTGTCTTGTCCAGTTCAGCAGATCCTGTCAACTATTCCGCCATCTACTGATTTAAAAATTATCCACATGAAAAAAGCGGAATTTTTAAAAATGTTTTTTTTTAATCTAGTCAGAACTAAATACAGTCGACTCTCGATAATTCGAATTTTTCGTTAATACGAACTCCTCAGCTTTAAACTTAGGTAAATCGAAAAATCCTGTGTATTTAGATACGCTCGATAACTCAAAATACAAATCGGTCTGAGTACAAATCGCTGGATCGGTGGTTTGATTCCCGGCGGCACCCTAACTTTTATTTGAATTAATAAATATTAAATTGTAATTCCCTAGTCTTAGTTTGTCCCGATGAGTGCAAGGCAGAAGTACGTCTCCCTTAATGTGTCCGAAAAAAAGCCCTGGAAAGTGATTCGAAAAAAATACATCCCCCAAACTATCTATATTTTCAAAACAATAGGGGCGTAATAAGGGGCGAGGGGTCGAGGAGCCTCCCCCCGCCCGAAATTTTTCGAATCTATATACATATATATGCCAATATCTATTTTTTTTTTAACACTCACACTTTTTTCTCATTCACACTCACACTCACACACACATTCACACAGTCTTTTCGTCAACTTAGGCCATTTAAGACATTTACGATATCCATTATTGATTAATATACATATATTGGGGGTCCAGGCACTCTTATTTAAGCCATTTGGTATCTAAATGGCTTAAATAAAATCATCGGACTGCCTGGGGTCCGAACCCGCGACTTTTGGTATAAGAGGTTAGCACGCTAACCCCTACACCAAGCCCCGAAGGCAAAAAATGAAATATATTAATATATAAGCAATTTTTTAATAAAACTTTGGTTTCTGAGAGGGCCGGGTCCCTCGGGTCTCAGTTGAAAACGGAAAAATTTGAATAAAAAAAAAAATTTGTTGATAAGAGAAGTGGCTGTTCAGCGATTCAAATGATGAAGGGAGAGAGGATGTTAGCCAAGAAAGGAGCCTCTATCGAGTGGAGATTTTTATTCGATAGAGGCTCCTTTCTTGGCTGACATCCTCTCTCCCTTCATCATTTGAAAAAAAAATTTAATGAGAATTTGTCTTTGAAATTAAGGCCCGGACCCCTCGGGGCTGAGGTATATTCGGTATTTTTAAAAATATTTTTGTGTATGGGGGACGGGGTATTTGAAAATGAGTTCGGCCCCTCCTCCCCCCTGAGAAACGACTGTAATTATAATTTTATTACTATAACAAAAAAACTGTAGAGTATTTGGCGTAAAAGTATCGGCAATCTATTGGGATGATACATAATTATCCGGCATTTATATCGGCGCGTTTTTCACCATTGAAAAGTAGCTTTTTGTTTATTATTTTTGTATGAAAATAATCTCTATTGTTTCAGAAAAATGCGTGTCGAAAACTAGTCATATTCGCCATATTATGATCTACCACTTCGAGAAAGGATGGAAAACAGCACAATCATTGCGCGATCTCAACGAACTTTTTGTCCCACCACACACCACATAGCCTTCTTACAGTGGATGTTTCTGTATTCCTTTGAGGAAAACACAACGCAACGCAAACCTTCTTTCTTTTGATGTTTTTGAAGAGAAGTCATGACTCATCCACAGTGACAAGATTCTTCAAAAATGGTGTTTGTTCGTTTCGCTGCAGTAACTCGGTGAAAATTCGAACGCGATCACAGTTTTTGAGGCGACGAACGACCGTGGATTGATTGACATTGAAGTCTTCAGCCAGCATTCGTGTTGTCAGACTCTCGTCCTCTTCCACGGCTGCCAGAACAGTCGAAATCCGATGGCCGACCTCTTCCTGACTTATCCTCCAAGCTGGTATCACCTGATTTTACTCACTCCCTATATTGACTTTCGCTGATTGTTCTTTGCCAAAAAGTTCATTGAGATCGCGCAATGACTGTGCTGCTTTCCATTCTTTCTCGAAGTGGTAGAGTATAATATGTCGAATATGACTATGGTTTTGGACACGCTTTTTCTGAAACAATAGAGAAGATTATTATAAACAAAACGATACTTTTCACTGATGAAAAACGCGCCGATATAAACGCCGGATAATTATGCATCAACCCAATAATTATCAATATTCCGTCTAATATTATTTTAATTTTTAATATTCTTTTTTTATTTTAATATATAGAAAAGACCAGCAACTGAGACTGACACATTAGTGGAAGAGATGATTCGTTTAAGGAAGTACAGAAACAAAAGTCTATGGATCGAATGTACCAATTGTCTTAAATGGCGTTATATTGAAAAATTAAAGGACCCATCCACTGTTCCCGATATCTGGTTATGTGAAATGATGCCCGGTATTATTAGTTTTTTACTTATAATATTGTTAAATATGAGACCTCGGATATAGCAAAACAGGAATTGCACAAGATAACAAAAAAGACAAGCTTTTATTAGGAAAACTGAAAAACATCTAAAAAAAACTCAAAAATTATAATAAACAATATCCCCTATGACAACTTGGTTGCCATATCGACGATTTCGCCCCCTTGACTTCGTAACACTACCCCCTTCTTAAGACAATTCATCCTGAACTGACTAAGTATATCCTCCCAAGGCGGTCCAGGGCCCTCCCATTGGCTTTGAAGATTTGGAGATTTCACTACCATAAGTCCAGTATTTTTAACAAAAACTTGATCTTCTGTAAAGCCAGTTGAGTTTACATTCCCCATCATCATCTTCTTCTCGGCAGTGGTTCTCATTTCTTCCCTATAAGCCAAAAAAGATGAAATTGTAATTGCCCTGGTTATCTTCTTAGTCAAAGCCAATGTCATCATGACCATATCCACCATCATCTCTGTTTCACTCGACGCCGCCATCTTCATGTCCATCCCATCTGCCAACCCCTCTGCAGTATCCATTCTAGTCGTAACCTCAGTTACATCAGCTTCAATCAGCACCTGCTCCGAACCTTCCATTTCAGACATCATCGGCGCATCTGCTCCAATCCCCGCTTCCTCTGTATCTTCCACCATTACAATACCTTTCATCTCCCGTTCCTCTTCATCTAGTACATTCACAACAACCTTCTTCATCGCCAAGAGTCTCTCGCGCTTGCCTCCGCCATCCTCTTCATTACCAGATACTCCTGGACCACCAATTTCACCTTCACGATTACCGTCGCCAAGACCGCCGCATTCAGATCCTCCTGGACCACCGCGACCACCAAATTCACCTTCGCGACTACCGCCGCCCAGAAGACCCAATTCAGATCCTCTTGGATCTCCATGACCAGTCATTCCAGTTTTCTTTAAGGCTTGTTTTAGGTCGATGTACATTTCTCCTTTGAGGCAGTTTCCATCGACGGGATCATGCATGTTTTGAGATACTCCTTTCGAGCTTGATGGAAATTTCCTCTTGTTTTGTTTTAAGACTTCTTAAAAATTTAAGAATTTCTTTTATTTGTGCCATGTTCCTTTTCAAAATTATCCCACTTCTGACATCAAATGTTACAAATGAGCAGTGGCGGCTCGTGAGTTTAATGCCCGGGGGGGGGGCGCACCACAGGGGGGTCTGGGGGGCCCCAAGAGAACACTAAACCATACACACTAAATCACACTACATACCAATCACACATTCGTTAAATACTTAGAATGCGGTTAAAAAGTTAAGGAACGCCGGCGCGCTGTACGGCGACTAGCTGATGCTTCGCTCTGCGCATGCTCGGACGGCGTCCCAAAGCTCCCATTCGGCTCAAGCTTACACGCGTCATAGCACCAGCAGCCCCCACCACACCTCTCTCCGTATAACTGCATGTTGATGGATTGGGGCGTTCAGGACAGCGTCCGACGGCTATAAATACGCACTTTTCGCGCTATTTTTGCCTGTTTTTTCCCTATATTTTCGATGTACGCGACTGATAAAACACTTTGGTTAGTTAGATGTATAATTATAATTGAATGGGTGTTTAATTATTTTTTACTTTTTCAAATCTTTAGGAGGGGCGGCGTCCGAGAGTCCTTATGGGCGAGCCGCCACTGCAAATGAGACCTCGGATATAGCAAAACATGAATTGCACATGATAACAAAAAGACAAGCTTTTATTAGGAAAACTGAAAAACATCTATAAAAACTCAAAAATTATAAAAAACAATATCCCCTATGACAACTTGACGACGATTTCGCCCCCTTGACTTCGTAACAATATTTAAATAGAAAATATCATAGAGATTTGTCTCAAATTCCCCAATTAGCCCTCCTATCGTTAATCACAACTCAGACTGTACAATAGAATGGGTCGAAAATACTCATTTTTTACCTTCTCTCTATATGAAATATATAGAGAGAAAAAGTGTTGCGATCATGTCAAAAATTCGATGTTGAGATTTTGAGGGATATGCATGTTTTGAGATTCCCTGAGTCGAAAAAAGTGGGTTCCCTAAAATGGTCTGTCTGTGTGTGTGTAACGATTTTTAGCATAAAGAAATTGAGCTAGAGGATTGAAATTTTATATTTAAGTTAGATACCCTCCCGAAGTGGTGGAAATAAGCTTTTAAACAAAATCGGCCAAAAAGTACTAGTACTTTACTGATGGACTTTTTCAGTTTTTTTTTATTTTCTCAAAATTCGCTCCAACGATTTTGTTTAAAATTCATAAATCAATTATTTTTAACATGCTCTTTAAAATGCATATTTTCATTTTGCCCTTGAAATCTTTTGAAGCACACTTTATTCTTGTACTTCATAGGAAAAAGGTAAGAGAAATGCCATGGTAACAAAATATAAATCTTTTTCCTTTTAAATTAAAAATCATATAAATCAACTATTTTTATATGCCCTTTAAAAAGTAAAATTTTTCGTGACAATTGTTTGAAGTACAATTTACTGATATATTTCAGATTTTTCAAATTCATTTTCCGGCTCTTCCTTCTACAGAGTCAAAAGGAGGGTCTCTAGAAATTTTTACAAAAAAAATTTTTTAGTACTAAAGTACGGCGTGTATGGGGCGCTCAAAGCTCCAAAATTTCCCAAAATAATGAAAAAGTTACATTTACAACATTACAACTTCAAAATAAAAAAATCTGGTGTGACTGGCGCACAGCACACAACTTTCTCTTACCCTTCGGTAAGAGAAGTTGTGCACCGTGCTGGTCACACCAGATTTTTTGTGTCGAGATATATTTAGTTACCGATAGCACCTTTAGTTTCAAACTTGCATTTTAAATGTTGACTGCTTGAAATAAACTATGGTTATTTTTCAAAATTTTAATCTCATATTTGGACATTTTATACACAATATAGAATCGTAAATAAATACAAAATTTCATAAGAATTGGAAAAAAAATTTTAAATGCCTAAAAAGTTCCAAAGGGGACCCCTTTTTGAATCGAAATTAACATACAAATTCCTATAGGAAATTAACATTAGGCCTATGAGAGAAGGCGGAGAGACAGGCGATAATGTTTGCAAGTGAGAAGAGAGATATATGTTTTCTCCTAACAATTAAAGACACAAAAAAAATGAGTGTTTTTTCGGCCCACCCTATCAGTGGCGGTCCCAGGATCTGGACAAGGGGGGCCCAAATTTTTTTTTTTTATTTCATTTAAAAAATTGAAATACAAATAAATTTTATAACATTGAATAATAAAAAACATTCTGGCAAATTTATAATTTTTTGTTTAGTTTTAAAATATTAAATAACACTTTTGAATTTTTGTTGGTCCAATGGGGGGGGGGCCCTCTGGGACCGCTAGTGCACCCTATCTACAATCTTAAAAAATTTAGATATATAAATTTTCTTAAATTTTCATGTTTTGTTTTAAATTTTTTCAGACATCGAGAATCCGGAAAAGGCATGTGAAATGCCTGAACTACAGCCTAGTTTACAGAACATGTTTGATTTTATTTACTCTAAGTTCACAGCAGGATCATTAGTGTGGGCTTGTCGGCAGGGTAAGCCATGGAGACCTGCTATGGTCGACGATTCTCCAAAAGAAAAAGCCTATTTCAAAACAAATGATTTTTCCGATATCCCCGTAAGTCTTAAACTTGATCTCTTTAATACGGAATTTAGTGATTCAACTCTTTTGGATTAAATTTTTCAGAAATACTATTTTGTTGTCTTTTTAAAAGATCCCCTTGAAGTGGCTTGGATCAAAACAGAAAAATTAATCCCATTCAGGGATGGAGAAATTCCAAAACAAGTTACAAGAGTAAGTAATAAGTAGAGAGCGGAAAAAAAGTCTTTCGACTTTAGTCAATTTTGGGACTTTTCCAGATTTTCGTAGATATTTCCACTGATCACATAAAAAGAAACATTTTTTGAAATTTTCAAAAACGACTTTTGCAACTTTTTTTTTTCCTTTCAGAGACTTTTTGGAAAAAGACTTTTTTCAAATTTTTTAATATAGTTTTTTTTGTATTTTCGGCTGCTAAGGTGTGTTTTTTTTATTTATTTATTTAATTAACTAGGAAAGAGATGGAATTTCTTTCAAAATAGACTGATCATTTGCCAGTCAATATATCGTTTAAGATTACAAATATGCGAGATGAGTTTGTGTTTGAATGGACAAAAATTGCCCCGAGTCGAACCAGGACCTCCACGCTTTCCCGGCGGACGGACTACCTTTATCCTAGGTCGCCGGCCCAATCTATATCCAATTTATTTAAGGTCTTTTTCGGCATCCGAGACTATTTAGATCCTGTCAATTTCAATTGATTTGTTTCCAATTCAAGTGAAATCAATTTCTCGTCTGGGACGGGATTCGAACCCTTGACCTTTGGCCCCAGAAGATAATGCTCTAGCCAGAGGTCCAGGGTGACACCAGATTTTTACTTTTGTACTAATGAAATTATATTTTTTTATTTATTTAATTAAATTCTAAAGAAGCCATATTTCGATTGTCGATAGATAAGTTGTCTATTTCTTTTACTTTCTCATATTATTAATTTTTAAAATTGAAAGTGACTTTTTTGAAAAAACAAAAACAGACTTTTTACCGATTCTTTGGCCGAAAAAGAATAGACTTTTAAAGCGACTTTAAAGCGACTTTTTTCCAGAAATAGGAGACTTTTTTCCGCTCTCTAGTAATAAGGTACATTAAAAAATTATTTAAATTAATTTAAATGTTAATTATAGGTGTACAGAGGAGTTGATTATTCCAGAGAAATACAAGATGGACAAAAAAAGGCTTATGAGTTGATAAATTTTACTCCCTTTGAAAGACTTGTGAAATTCGGACTGTTAACACGCTGTCAAGATAATATTATAAATTATCAAATCTAGATTCAAGAATCAAGTTTGATTATATACTATACGTATTATAGTATATCTATAGAAATTTTATAATTTTAATATTTTTTAATAATAAGAAAAATTTTTTTTCATTTTATCTTTTACTAGTATACTAATATAATAACGTTTGATAAAATGATTTGTTAAAAAAAAAATAATAAAAATACAAATTATTTTTTATAAAAATTATAGAAATAGATATAGAATAATTTAATTTATAAATTCTTTTTATTAAAAAAAATTGTAACAAATCCTTTAATCATTTTTATACTTTTCTAGTCGTGAAGTAGCACTACTAATGTCAAAGGCGACGAAACTTTACAGTTAATTATATTTCTAATTAGCAGTAATTATTAATTAAAGGCAAATATTGTAAACAAAAGCAAAGAAAGAAAGATTTAAGGCCAATTCAATGGAGAAAATATGAAAATCTGTAAGTTTGTTTACAATTTGCTTTTTATAATACTGCTAATTAAAAATATACAAGGTTGGATTCAAAAGTAATGAGCTTTTGTTCAAAATGACAAATATGTACAACTAATTATTATCTTCAAATTAGTCTCCTCCTGCATGACTCGAAGAGGTTCATGAAGGCCTGTTTTGAGTTGGCTGCAAGGGCGCCTTGACATTTGCTTGGATGTCCTCGATCGAGTCGAAGCGTTTTCTTTTCAGCGTTGAGGTCGGAAACAAGAAGAAGTCAGGAGGCTGAGGAACCTCTGGAACGGTCATCCGGTCCAGGTAGGTGCTCACGATGAAGGCGGTGTGGCTGGGCGCGTTATCTTGGTGAAGCTTCCAGCAATCCTTGATGTCCCTTCTCTTCGTCAACGCTTCTTGTTTCTGTCCTTAAAATCAACGCTGAAAGGAAAACTCTTCGACTCCATCGAAGACATCCAAGCAAATGTCTCGACAAACCATTCAGTCATCCTGAAAAAGGCTTACATGGAAGCCTTCGAGTCATGGAAAAGCCGCCTACAAAAGTGTATTGATGCAGGGAGAAACTATTTTTAAGAGTATTGATTAGTTGTACCTATTTGCTCAATAAATATGTCTTTTTTGAACAAAGCCTCATTTCTATTGAATCAGACCTTGTACTCGTAATTAACCCACCCTAGGGCTTAAATAAGAATGCCTGAACCCCAAATAGATATATTCAATATTAACGGTTATCATCAAAGTCTTATATGGCCTGAGTTGCCGAGAAGACTGCGTGAATGTGTATGTGAGTGTGAGTGTGAATGGAAAAAAGTGTGAGTGTTAAAAAAAAAACACACTAGTTAGGGCTTCAAGATAGTGAGTTCATTTTTTATAAATAAAAAAATTTTAATATTTTTAATATTAATTGCGAATTTCCTCCTAAAATGCGCCTTAAACCTCTAGATTTATTTGTTTAAAACAATTGCTATTAGTTATACTGTTAATTAAAAAATATAATTAACCCAATTTGTTAAATAAAGTGGGTAAATTTCCCGGGGCCACCCACCCTTGAGCCCAGCAAAATGGCCTGTCTGTGAAATAAATATCTTAAGATCGAAAAGAGCTAGAAGGGTGCTATTTTATATTTTATGTTAGGTACCCCCCCCCTGGCACGTTACAAGAAGCTTTTGAACAAAATAGATGCTCTTTAAAATGTATATTCTCATTTTGCCTTCAAATATGTCAAATATGCCTTCAAGAACACTTCAAGGTCTCCGTACGAGTCTGGCTCGACTCGTCTACAAATGAGCCAACCTGCCAGAGTATATCACGAGCTGAGCCATCACTTCCTTCTGTCCGGCTCGGCTCGGGTATTTGCAAATGTATGGCGCCCAGCAGATCGGGCTCTTACCTCAATCCATCAGGTTAATCTTAGCGCAGACTCAAAGCGGATGTGTATGTAGTTTATAGTGTAAACCTTGGCTGACTCCAAAGTTTTTATGAGCCATGATTTTTTAACCAAATTTATTGAGGGGGAGTTGACGTGTCTCTGGCATGATGATGGTAGAAAACTTCAACTCCAGCTGCAGAGGCGGTCATACTGATAGATGAGTTTGGTGCATGTGAGATCTTCGCAAAGAGGAAAAAAGAAGAATGTGGGCAAAAAGTTGCTTTATAGGAAGAGATTTAATCATACCAATTTGTTAGATTTTATTAGAATTGAGAGCCATGATGACTATCAAAACCAGGTGTGATAAAAACCTTGAAGTCTGAGATGGTTTGCACTACATACACACACGCTCTGGGTTTGCGAAACGACTGACTTGAGAGGTTGAGATACGAGACCGATCTGTTGGGCGTTTTACACTTGCAAATACATCCCTGATCAAAGCCAGAAAGAAGGCAGTGAAGAATCTGGCTCAGCTCGCCTGTTTTTGGCTCGTGATATCCATTACACTGGCGGATTTGGCTAACTCCGAGGTTCGCTAGTGAATGGGGCCCTTTACACTTGAACAGTGACTGCCAGAATTAAGTCCCCACCTGATAGCTAGAGTCTTAAGAATATGGCATAGAATGATGAAGGAAGAGAGGATGTCAGCCAAAAAAGGGAGCCTCTATCGAATAAAAATCTCCAATCAGAAAACGTTTCGGGTTTAATTAGATAAAACCATCATCAGTTCTTTAGAGCTGAAATGAGCATAAAATAATAATTGTAATACAACAACATAAAATATTTTTTAAATTATAAAAAACATCAGATCTTACATTATTGGCAATCTCAAGATGCACACCATTGAGATGCAGATAGAGTTGTTATATATAAACATATACAAAATTATATAAAAAATACAAAATTTGCATATTAGTTGTATGATGCTCATTAGTCAAGACGGCCAAGTCTCAAATGTATATAAAATTTAATTATCAAATACAGTTATTATATGATAAATACTGGGGAAGCAATGAACCCTCAGTACATTGACCCATAATACATCTTAATAAAAACGAAATCTCACAAAAGCGTGCATTTGACCTATTTGAAAACATATTATTTATTTGCAATTGACAATTTTATAAATTAATTCATAATATATTCTCAAATTACAAACAAAGTTATAAACAATTTTTATAATATTTACATCTGGGCGTCTACATTATTTAAGATGGACAAATATACATTACTAAGGCCAATACAATCAGTCTGATAGTTTAATGCCCTATGTCCATATGTTTTTATAAAACATTTTTCTGCTACCAGACGTTTATATGTGTTGTCCACCTTCATCAGAATGACTGCGTTGTCAAAGTCAAATCCATGCATAAATTCAATCGCATGAGAACTCAGAGCTGTCGATGTTTTAATATTTTTTATACTCAATTCATGTTCCCTTTTTCGCAACGAAAACATGCGAGATGTTTGCCCCACATATGGCATAGTATACTAAAATAAAATCATCTGTACTAGATATTACGTTTTACCTTTTCGGTCATTAAAATTATTTCACTATACACCATATACTACTATACCATATACTTAAGGCTCTGGCTTTCAGGTGGGGACTTAATTGTAGCACTCAATGCTGTACCGTACCGCCGGAAACTAAATATATACAAAATAATCTGCTGTCAGGCAAGTACAGAGCACAACTTTCTGTAATTCGGTAATTGAAAGTTGTTCTTCACTCGAAGCTTTTTCTTTTGAACTAAACTTGACAAATAGTTTAAGACTAGTACCAGTTTTAATTATACTTAAAAGCAAATTTTTTAAACAAGAGCAAAGAAATCTAGAGATTTAGGAGCATTTTGTAGAAAATTTGCAAGTAATGAATCCAAACATTTCTATATACCGTATAATATATATATATATTTAGAGAGAGGAAACAAAAAATATATTTAAGGAGGATTTCGATGGAGAACATTAATTTTCTCATATGATTATTTAATTGTTTTTATAACAGGTGATGGAAAAGTATATTAGAATTCTCTGCCTTGTTTGTACCACAAGTTTCCATTAAAAATTTCTCATTTTTATTATAAAACAATGAAATAATCACATGAGATAATGAATGGGATGATTTAATATTGACTTACTGCTATTAAAACTTTGTCTCCTACCAAACGTCGATCTTCTCTTGATTGCTTTAACTTTTTCTTCGTATTCAGCCTCTTGCTTTTGTTACAATTTAGTTGAAAGATAAAGTCAAGCACGATGTATGAAGGCTTCGTTGAATGTCAGAGATGTTAAATTTATTCAAAGTGCTTTAGTCGCATATCATCCTCGAATCCTCGGAGTTAAAAATTATTTGGATATCTATTTGATGGCTGTAATCGTTGTTTCTGTAAAAAAATATATTTATTTCATCACTCAGAATTCAATAGAATAAAAGATTTCTGGATAGAAATGAGTGTTGAAACTTGAGGCACTTATTTAGTTATTTGCATAGTGAAAAAATCTGGTGCGACTGGTCACAGAGCACACAACTTTCTCTTACCTCTGATAAGAGAAAGTTGAGTGCAACCATTTCTTCTAACTTTCCTATCAAGTACAAGAGTAAAATGGCTTTCATACAATTTTGACGGCAAAATGAGAATATATATTTTAAAAAGCATCTAAAAAATAATTGATTTATGAATTTTAATCCAAATTTTTAGAGCAAATTTTGAGAAAATCGGAAAAAATTGAAAAAGCACATCAATAAAGTACTAGTACTCAGTGGCGTAACCAGGGGGGCGAGGGGGGCTCGAGCCCCCCGCCCCAGGCGCATCGAGCCCTTGGCGCCCCCGGAACCGGCATAGGCGCCCTACGGCCTCTAAAATATAGCCCAGCGTATGTGATTTTATCATATTCTTTTCATCGATTGTCTTAAAAAATTGATTGTTTTCTTTTAAAATTATATTACAATTTGAATTCTACTATTTTAAATGAATTTAATTCCAAAAATAATAAATAACGTATATAGAGGATTTATAATTAAATTTTTTTTTTTATTTTGCAATATATAAGCCTTAATTTGATGTTTTAAGGCTGTGGAGATTTACACAGGATTCGTATAAGCCTTAATATTTAATTTTTTGGAATTCAAAATTTTTTTAAGCATGAAGGAATTGAGCTATGAGACTGAAATGTTATATTTAAGTTAAACACCCCCGGGACCGTGAAAATAAGCTTTTAATCAAAATCGGCCAAAAAGTACTAGTATTACTGATGTAGTTTTTCAGTTTTTTTCGATTTTCTCAAAATGAAAGGGCTTTTACCATTCTTCAGGCCCGCCCGAGCCTGCCCGGAATTTTTTCAAATCCGCCCATTCCCGCCCGAGATTTAGGGAATGAATGAACGAATGTCTAGCAATTTTTAAATAAAATTTCATTTGCATGCCCGTCGAAATAAAATACTCTATTTTAAAAAGTTTTTATTCTTTGATATTTTCCCGAAAACTGAATAGTTTTTGAAATAATCACAGAAGAAAACGACATTTTTCGTAAAAGCAAAGAAAAATCAAAACAAAATCATACAGGGGTCATTAAAAAACATGTAAATATAAACAAATTCGCTGAGAAAATTACTGGACGCAAGAAATTTGCCCGCCGAAGGCGAGCAAGGGGGTCCAGGGGGCGGAGCCCCCTGGAAAATCGGCGCCCTAGTTGAGCTTCGCCCCCCCCCCCCCCGCCCTCAAAGGCTGGTTACGCCGCTGCTAGTACTGTTTGGTCGATTTTGTTTAAAAGCTTATTTTCACCCCTCAGGGGGGGTGTCTAACTTGAATATACAATTTCAAACTCGTAGCTCAATTCCTTCATGCTTTAAATTGAACACACACAGACAGAGCATGTTGCAAAACCACTTTTGTGGATTCAAGGGATCTCAAAACGTGTATATCCATCAAAATCTCTACATCGAATCTTTGACATGAAAGCTATACTTTCTCTCGAAATATATATTTACATATATAAGTAAGAGAAATTAAAAATTCAACATAATCAGGGGCCAGTCTGTTGAAGCAGTGACGGACAAACAAAATTCAATTTCAATTTTTAAATTGAAATTTTATAATTTCTATATATATTTTATAATTTGGAAGGAAGAGCCGGAAAATGAATTTGAAATACAATTTTCAGGGCAAAATGGGAATAATATACATTTTAAAGAGCATGTTAAAAAATAATTGATTTACGAATTTTAATCAAAATTGTTTTTGAGTGTCCGGGAAGGAACCTAGCTTAAATATAAAATCCAGTAGCTCTATTCCTTCATGCTTAAAATCGTTACACACAGACATACGGGGGGGGGGGGGGGGGGGGGCCCCCCCCCATCCTCCGAGGCAAAAAGGGGGGAAAATTTTTTTTAATTTTTTTTTTTTTTTAAATTATTTTTTAATTTTTTATAATTTAAATTTTTAAAAAATAAATTTTATTAAAAAAAAAAAAAATTAATTTTATAAATTTTATTTTTTTAAAATTTTTTAAAAAAATTTTTGATAAAATTTTTTTAAAATTTTTTTAAATTTAAATTTTTTTTAAATTTTAAATTTTATAAAAATTTTTTTTTTTTTTTTTTTTTTTTAATATTAAAATATATTAATATTTTTTAAAAAAAAATAATTAACCCCCCCCCCCCCCAAATCCCTTCCGTCCCCCCCGCAGACATACCAATTTGCTGGAATTTCTTTTCTGAACTCAGGGGACCTAAAAACATCTCCATCAAAATCTCGACATCGAATTTTTGACAAGATCACAATACTTTCTATATATTAGATATATAATGTAAGCAGTTTCTCACCAATGTATTAGAATATCCTTTTGTATAAAATTTACCTCAAGGGATAGAACTTTTTCTTTCCACAGTATTGAAATCAAAAAATAAATCACGTTAGTATATTGTTAAAAAAATAAAAATGCAAATCATTTTCCTTGAGAGCAATTTGTCTTCCTGAAATCAGTAATATCAAGATGATGAGAGTGATTAAAATATTGTCTACGATGTATTAATATAATAATCTTACAAGATCATAAATATGTCCAAATAATAGTAAGAAATGTATAAAATAAAATTCCTTTCTTGAATGTTTGAAGAGAATCATGTAATATTCATTATATTGAGAAATCGTCCAAAAAATAATTACTTAATGTTTCTAAATACAAATTGTACAAATTAATTTGTTTACTGATCTGGTCATTTGTTTTATTCTCATTTGTATGCTACTCGTATAAAATATTGAAGGGCGAATCAAAAGATCATGTGGAAGCACAGCCATTTTAGAATTTTAAAAAGTAGGCTAAAAGAGTTTGATAGATTTCTTCTCTGAAGCTCTTGAAACGTTTGAATTTATTTAGAAGTATTTTAGAACCCATTGTATGCACACGATTGTGGAATTATGACATGAGCATGGAGATGCCATCACGAAGCAAGACTAAATCCAGACCTCTAGCGGCTTTAGCCTTAATTCATGTCTGTGAATCACATTTGAATATTCATGAATATTACACAAAAATCCACAAATTTAATTTATAATCACAGGGAAATTTTTTTGCTTTATAGAGTAAATACACGCCGTGCTTTGG
>JAKCPI010025420.1:0-19104 GCA_023213315.1 Euborellia annulipes | reverse complement strand
CCTCACTGTCTCCACTTTCTCTTACTCTAACCAATCAACGAGAGAGTGATAAACAGGAACATATCGGAAGTGAGTGGCTAGCGCTTTATATTATAGTAATGATTAAACTCGTAGTTTGGATAATAATGAATTTTACCTTTTTAGATTTAAAATAAAATTACGATTATTTTAATAGAACGATTTATGCATTTTCTATAAGTATAAAAAAATTCATTATTTTTTAATAAATCATAATTAAAAAAAGCTTTCTATTAAGTAAAATGCTCACACATTTAAATCATTTTAAGAAAAACTGCATAAAAAAATACTTTAAAATGGCTGAGTATTTGCGGACCAAAGATTCAATGTGGCCTCCTGAGGCCCCTAAGGGTATTTGGTTGGATATCTAACGTTCCAGAAAGTGGGGCATTTGTCTTTTTTGACAAAAAGACAAACTTTAAAGCTTTATAGCGAATGAACAAAGTGTAAGGAACGTTTCTGTTATTTATCACTAATTTGTGATTTTTATTTTGACACATTTTGTTTCATTTGGGAGAGTTAATAAATATGTTGCGTTTTTTTTTTTTTTTTTAATTGTAATTATAAAAATAATTAATTTCTTTTGATATTATAATTATTATTTTTTATTAACTTCTCTGGCCCTTTTTCTTCTTTGATTGCATTAAATACGTGGATGGCTGCGTAATTTCCTTTTTGCCGAAATAATTTTCGTTTGTGTCTATTAATTAAAAAAGAGAGGGGGAAGTGGCTGTCTAGGGCCCTTAAGAGGGATGTCTAGTTATTGTAATTTATTATTGGTCGGCCCAACTAGGGAGGATTATTAACTATGATTTATGTAATTATCCAATTAAAGAGGAAACGTTTTTTTTTTTTTTTTTGAGGATTCTCCAGATTTTTATCTGCTTATAAAAAGACAACTTAGGAATTCCCAACCATGGAAAATTAATAGGAAACCATAAAGTATAAAAAAATGCTAGTGGAATAAGTAGTTATATTAAATAAAGCGATATTTAAGCGGAAAGATTTCCTATATATATATTTTTTTTTTATTTGTTCTTGACTGTAGGTCTGAGATCGTCCCGTCATAAAAACTCAAAACAGTATAAAAAAATTACATAAGATGTTTTAAATATTGTAATTATAACAAAAGAACATAATATACATAAACATAATTCGAAAACATCGTTATAAGACAACATACTCTAAAGAAACATATTTGTAATTATAATTATATACATAAGAAAAATACAGAATAAATAAACATTTGAAAAATACGTTATATAAAAAGCAAAAAAAAAAAAAAAAATATAATAGCGATGTGTCCGTCTGTCACGCTCTGTTTGATCAACTTCCCGTTGGAATTTTGTAACGAAATTTTGCAGTCTTGTAGAGGACGTTATGGAGAGTCCCGGAAAAATACTCGGATCCCGAAATTCCTATAACTTTTTGAGTTATTAATTCCTAAAGTTACTATTTCTCCCATAGGAAATGTATAGAGAAATATTCAAGTATTCTTTGCAGTTGTGTATACTATGAATGTAAACACTCGAGCAGGCACTGGATTGGAATACTTAGTAATAATAATTTTCTCGCCCTTGGGCTTGGTGTAGGGGTTAGTCGTATACCAAAAGTTGCGGGTTCGGACCCCATGTAGTCCGATGATTTTATTTAAGCCATTTGGATAACAAATGGTTAAAAAAAGAATGCCTGGATTATTAATTAATAACGGATATCGTCAAAGTCTTATATGGCCTGAGTTGCCGAAAAGACTGTGTGAATGAGAAAAAAAGTGGGAATGTTAAAAAAAAAATAATAATTTTCTTCTAATAATTAAGAAAAGGGAGGGTTCACCGCGGGCCCGAGCCAGCTAGAGGGAGGTCCAGGGGCGAAGCCCGCCCAAGGCGGGCGGTGCGGCTAGTATTATATAAAAAGCACATGGTGGAGTTGTAAAGAGGAGAAATTGTAAAGAGCTACAGTCATGGAGTCTGTTTGTTTACTTCATGATTTCTAGAAATCTGGCGGACTTCGGAAGTGGGGTCCTAAGGATCGAACGTTCTTTTTACTTTCTCGTATAGAGAAAGTATTGTAATCGTTAAAAAGATTTTGATGTTTCTCCACGTTTTAGGCCTCCCCTGAGTCCAAAAATACCATTTTTGGCATTATGTCTGTGTGTGTGTGTGTGAAACACGATTGCTTAAAAACCAAAGCAGCTAGATGGATGAAATTTGGCATATGCTCCTTACACTAAAATTGTAGATTTCTACCAACTTTTGGAGTAAATACGTCACTTGGAAGTAGTACTTTACTTAAAAAGTTTTTTCAAAAATTTTGAAATTTTCAATTTTTTTGTTATATTATGATAAAATACTCTATTTTAAAAAGTTTTTATTTTTTGACATTTTTACGAAAACTGAATAGTTTTTGAAATAATCAAAGAAGAAATAGAAAATATTCGTTAATTTTGGAAAGAAAAATCAAAACAAAATCATACAGGTGTCATTAAAAAAAGGGTAAATATAAGCAAATGAATTTGTGAAACAAATCGTGTTCACACACACACCCAGACGTAATTCGAAAAGAATATACGAGAAAGTCTCGGGGAAGTCAATCCCCATATTTTTAAGTTGAGGTCAGTCTAAATACATGAAGAGGTGTTCTGGAATGGGGGGAATACTGTCCAGGAACAATGTTGAATATTGAAACATAGTAAGATATATAATCATTAATAACGTT
This sequence comes from Euborellia annulipes, assembly GCA_023213315.1. Lineage (NCBI taxonomy): Eukaryota > Metazoa > Arthropoda > Insecta > Dermaptera > Anisolabididae > Euborellia > Euborellia annulipes. Next base: position 16,371 of record JAKCPI010025420.1, on the reverse strand, counting down.
CCTTAAAACGGGAACAGTCTATCTTCTGATGTATTGTATATGTGAAAACCAATCACTGATCATATTGTGTTGTTTAAAGTGTTGGATATCCTAGTTAACTATGACACCACTTTTTTTTTTTTTTTTTATGTTAAATTTGTTTTTGTGTTCAACTATTTTCATCTATTTTAGTCAAATAACACTAGACAAACGAGAATAGAGAACTTATAAATATTCATTGTATTATATCTACATATTTATAAATGTATACATTACCTACATTTGAGTTTATAGAGTATAAATAGTTTAGAGCTATTGTTGTAGTTGTAGTAGTAGTAGTAGTTAGCAATTGCACAAACAAACAAACAAACAATCAGTAGTGATTGTGTTGTTGTTAAAAAACTAGTAAATAAATAAATAAATTCACTGCTCTAGTAGATTTAAACTCCAATCAAATATAAATACAAATTTTACAAAAGAACAATATACAAAATTTGGATTGGAAGTTTATATTCTTAACAATGTTACTATGAGTTCAGTGTTTTCCATTCAGTCCTATATAAAGTAACATATGTTCCATATATATAAGGAACGTTAAGATATACCAAAAACAGGTCATAAAATGTAATATGACATGGATGGTATTTTAAACTAATCTAAAAAAATGTGGTCCAAACAAGAATCTATCCAAGTCTATGCAGATTATGATCAATAGATTGAAAGATCTTGATTCGATTGCAGGTTGGAAGATATATATAATTATGTCCGATTTCAAATTATGGCTCTAGCTATTATGAATGTTTCATATTGATAGCTGATCTCAGAGAGATTAGACATCTGTTGGATTTTGAGTTTGATACAAAACCACTGTGTTGAATATGTTAATTTTGTGTTAATATTTGCGGGAGGTTTTCGATGAAGATTCGAGTCAAACGAAAGGAGAGAACCCGCGATTACAAGAAATACGAGAATAGCAGAAGAAAAGACATGACAAAGTTATTTTTTGCCTAATAACGCGCGCGATATCATGTCGCAAAAATTGTGGGATATTATACCGTCCTCGGACATTGTTCCTTTAGATTACTGGTTGTTCCGACGTATGCAGCTCGATTGGGCAGCTCAGAAGTCCCCACTGTATTTCCCGGACATACCTCCTTCTGATTATTGGATGTTTTCCGATTAGGCAGCTCAGAAGTCTCCACTGTATTTCCTGGACAATCTTCCTTTTGATTATTGGATGTTTTCGCGGAAGTAGCACGATTTGGCAGCTCAGAAGTTCCCAGTGTATTCCCCGGATATTCTTTCTTCTGATTTCTGGTTGTTCCCACTGATGTAGCACGATTTGGCAGCTCAAAAGTTCCCACTGTATTTCCCGGACATTCTTCCTTCTGATTATTGAATCTTTTGGCGGATGTAGCACGATTTGGCAGCTCAGAAGTTCCCAGTGTATTTCCTGGACATTGTTCCTTTTGATTTCTGAAGGTTCCGACGGATGAAGCACGATTTGAAAGCTCAGAAGTTCCCACTGTATTCCCCGGATATTCTTCCTTCTGATTTATGGTTGTTCCCACTGATGGAGCACGATTTGACCACTATTTCTGTTGTTCCACGATGCAGCACGATTTGGCACTTCAGAGGTCCTCACTATATTAGGCGGAAATTATTACTTCTGATTACTAGTTGATCCGACGATTTGTTCACTTCGAACCTAACCTAACTTTGGATAGGCTAATGTCGGGACATTTTTTCGAGATGGAATTCGAAAGTGAGAAAAAGTAGTAAGTAGCCAGTAATGGACATTACTTTGATTAATCTTTTCATTAATTTTATTCTGAAAAGGGACGCCAGAATTCCCTTCCTGAGATTGTGGGTCCAACTTTGAGCACAAGAAAAGCAGCCAATATTTTGAAAATGATCAACAAAAATCCAATTTTTAAGACGTTATTAAAGACGAAAAATATTATTTGATACAGACAATCAATTTATTTTTCAAGTTGAGTACTGATCTTTGGAAAATTAGATTTTCTTTTTGTCTTTTAATAAAAATCTTTAATTTCAATCTTTAAATAAAAAAAAAAAAAAAAGGAATCTTGATCAATTCCCAAGGGATTTTGAAGGCATTTCAAATGATTCCATATAAAAAGAAAAGAAGAAGCTCTCTCTGTGTTGATTTAATTTTTATCACTTTTTCTTCTCAAAAGAATTCATTTAACGTCATACCGTTATGCTTAATTCAAATCAATACCGATTTTTTTTTTTTCTCATTATTACATCAAAGTGAATTTATTTCTTTCTAAATGTGACGTAATGAAAAGGTAATAAATTTATTTGAATTAAAAATTAATAATGTTAAAAAAGGGGCTTTAAAGTCTTGCTTTTAATTCAAGGGATCAGAGATTCACGTCTCATTCTGACTGACAATAGACCTCGAATGCCAAAAAAAAATCCCCTTTTGGGGATTTAGGCTTTATATCACTTTTTTTACTGGTTTGGTATATAAAGGAAACAAATAGGATAGAGATCTCGGGTTAAAAATTAAATTTTTTTCAAATTAGAAGAATTTTAAACAAAATCCCCATTTGGAGATTTAGGCTTTATTGTGTTTATTTTTATATCATTTGTTTTATTGGTTTGATATATAAAGGAAACAAATTAGATAGAGATCTAGGGTTAACATTTTTTTTTAATTAGAAGCATTATTAAATAAAATCCCCATTTGGGGATTTAGTTATTGTGTGTATTTATATATCATGGTTTGTGTTAAAAAAAACTTGATTATTCATATAGGCCAAATATTAAAATTTTTTTTTAATTAGAAGCTTTATTAAACAAAATCCCCGTTTGGGGATTTAGTTTTTATTATGTTTATTTATATATCATGATTTTGTGTGTAAAAGAAACAAATTGATTATTCATTTAGACTAGAGATCTCAGGTTAAAAATTAAAATTTTTTAAAATTAGAATCATTATTAAATAAAATCCCCAATTGGGGATTTAGGTTTTATTGTGCGGTTCATCATTTTTTTTTATTGGTTTGGTATGTAAAAAGAAACAAATTGATTATTTATATATGCCAGAGATCCCGAGTTAAAAATTAAATATTTTTTTTAAAAAGCATTATTAAAACAAAATCCCCAATTGGGGATTATAGGTTTAATGTTTTTATTTATATATCATATTTTTTTTACTGGTTTGGTGTGTAAAAGATATAGGCTAGAGATCGAGGGTTCAAGAATTATTCTTAAAAAAAAAAGGTGAAATACTTGGAGGTTATAATTTTATCGTTTTATTGTTCGTTGATTGAAAATGTATGTCAATTAACAAATAAACAAGCAAAGCAGCAACGAAAAGGGTTAGATAATTGGATGGTTTTAGGAGATGCGCATTAATATGCGTGAGCACATTGGTCATCATCAGCCTACATATACGATCACTAATTTGCAGTTTATCTTTAGATTATCATATGTATGAGATATTCCGCCAGGGATTTCAGCTCCCTCCTGTGGAAGGGGGGCGGTAATTAAGATGAATCGTTTCAAGATAGAGAAATATTATAATATAGACATTAATAGGAAAATGTTTTTGTAAGGAACGTTATGTTGAACATTGCTATGTTATAACATAGCGGAATATTATTATGTTGAACATTTTTCTTTTAACATAGTGGAATATCATAATTATGACTATGTACATTTTATTTCTTTTAGGTTTTATTTAAATAATTTTCGAGACATGTAAATTTAAAATTAATAATAAGTCATAGATTATAGGTTGGAGATCCCTGGTTCGTTTCCCAGGGGATGTTTGTATGCACACCAGATTTTTATTTTAATATTCAATGTGTAATTTTGAATTTAAAATTAAATAATACACTAAATATCTATTAATTAACACTTAATTTAAAATTTCGACACTCACGTGACGTCATTACAAAGTGATTTAACAACTTTTGATAATGAATGACACATGAGTTCTTTAAAATGGTCATCAAGAGTTAATTTAAAATATTTAACTGTTTGATCAAAGAGCAGATCCAGAGAAGTTTCTCGGGTGTGGGGTAATCTGGTGTGACTAGTCTCACAGCACACAATTTTCTCTTACTACTACTAACATATGTTGGAAGTTTATTTCTTATTTGAGCTTGATCTTCTAGCAAGTATTATAAAAAAATTAAAACAATTTTTTTTTATTTTCAGTATTTTTATTAATAGATGACTGGCGCGCACAATAAACTACCAGTTTCGGTCTACCAAGAGATAGATCTGCAACAATAACATGAGTTATTACAAGTCAATAAAAAATTATTTGACTTGTAATAACTCATGTTATAAATTATTGTTGCAACATTTGTTAGTCAACTATCTCTTGCAACTTCCTAAATTTTACATTTTCTCTAACTTTCGGTAATTTAAAGTTGCATTCGGTACTTGTTTAACAGTTTCGGCTTTAATTAAATAAGGCCTGCCATCTGCAGTTTTTGTGAACTGTTAGAACTCTAAATGTTATAATTGTACAATGCTTTTAGTTAGAACTCTAATTGTACATTCAGCTCAATAATGGATTCTTTATTTAATTAAAGCCGAAACTGTTTCCTGAACAGAGAGTTTTATTTTACAGAGACTGGTTACTTGGCTGCCTGCTTTTTTTTTAATATGATTGATTGGAACTCTTTAGTTGAAACATTACAATATATATTAATCTAACTAATAAAATATCTCAAAACACTAGGTGATATGTTTCAAATTTTTATATTGTAATTCCACTTCTAAAAATATCAAAAAAAAAAAAAAAAAAGAGAGGAAAACAATTCAAAATTTTAAATATTTGTAATATATATGCATAGATGTTTTGTAAGGAACGCTATGTTGAATATTGCTAATAAGGTAAAGACGTTATAGCATAGCGGAACATTATGGAATTTATAATGTTGATTATTGCTAATATTTTAAGTTGAAAATGTTTAAACATAGTGGAATATCATAACTATGACTATGTACAGTTCTGATCTATTACTCAAGTTCATATTTATGAAATTTCAAGACATGTTTATTTAAAATTAATAATGTCACAGATTATAGGGTCTGGATAGATTGGAGATCCCTAGTTCGTTTCCCAAGTGATGTTTTTTTACACATTTAGATCCCCTTTCTATTTATTTCAATTGGATTAGTAAAATTTTAGTTGAATTTGTAGGATAACGAAAATTGGCATTCCTGATTGTTATATTATTCTTTGATTAATAAAAATAAAATAAAAAAAAGATTTTAAAAAAATGCTTTTATTTAAATTGAACTAAAAAGAGAGAAATAAGAAAGAAATAATTTAATTGTTCTTGTTAAAATTTTTTAATATTTATGACTTAAAATAAAAGCGTGGGGCGCTTCGAAGTGATTCCGAGGCTCGCGCCCACGCTTTTATTTTAAGTCATAAATATTAAAAAAATTTTAACAAGAACAATTAAATTATTTCTTTCTTATTTCTCTCTTTTTAGTTCAATTTAAATAAAAGCATTTTTTTTAAAATCTTTTTTTTTATTTTATTTTTATTTTAAGCTTTTTAGTCTTTTAGACTTATCAAAAATCATCAATATGATAAAGTACCACATTAGTTTGGCCTGTATTGATTTGGTTCAATTGAAAAATTATTCATTATGATAAAAAAATGACTCGTAAATATCAAAATTCAAAACTATAGTTAATAGGGCTTTATTTGCGTGAGGCTTCAAATAAAGTACCACATTAGTTTGGTCTATTTTGATCAAAACCACCATATAGTGGCGTCATCAAAAATGACTCTTAAGTATTACATTTCACACCTCTAGCCCATCGGGAAGTCTTTTGAAATTACATTAATACGCGAAGGGTTTCAAATAAAGTACCACATTAGTTTGGTCTATTTTGATCAAAACCACCATATAGTGGCGTCATCAAAAATGACTCTTAAGTATTACATTTCACACCTCTAGCCCATCGGGAAGTCTTTTGAAATTACATTAATACGCGAAGGGTTTCAAATAAAGTACCACATTAGTTTGGTCTATTTTGATCAAAACCACCATATAGTGGCGTCATCAAAAATGACTCTTAAGTATTACATTTCACACCTCTAGCCCATCGGGAAGTCTTTTGAAATTACATTAATTCGCGAAGGGTTTCAAATAAAGTACCACATTAGTTTGGTCTATTTTGATCAAAACCACCATATAGTGGCGTCATCAAAAATGACTCTTAAGTATTACATTTCACACCTCTAGCCCATCGGGAAGTCTTTTGAAATTACATTAATTCGCGAAGGGTTTCAAATAAAGTACCACATTAGTTTGGTCTATTTTGATCAAAACCACCATAAAGTGGCGTCCTAAAAAATGAGTCTTAAGTATTACATTTCACACCTCTAGCCCATCGGGAAGTCTTTTGAAATTACATTAATTCAAGAAGGGTTTCAAATAAAGTACCACATTAGTTTGGTCCATTTTGGTAAAACCAAACTCACAATTTGCGTCATCAAAAATGACTCTTAAATATCAAATTTCACACCTCTAGCTCATCGGGAAGTGTCCTTAACAAAGCCATAAAGTTGGTGACCTTGAAAGAGTAAGTTAAATAAAAGCATTTAAAAAAAACTCCATCTCCCCAAACATTTATCAAACCATCAATCGGAGATTAATTAATTAAAAAAAAAAAATTCCTTGATAATGAAATTCTTTTGAAGTTTACAAAAAAAAAAAAAAAAAAAAAAAAAGTTTTTATTAAAAGACACTCAACTATTCAATTATTCAATGAAAAAAAAAAAAAAGAATCTTTGTTCTTTCTTCTTTTGGGTATTTATCTAAAATATATAGAGAGGGAGCTTCTTTAAAACTTAAAACAAAGTTAAATTATTAAAATCTTTTTTTTTTTTACTTCTTAAGTAAGAATTTACCCAGAAATATGTAAGAAAGAAAAAAAAAAGAAGACATTAAGTATCCATTAATTTATGTTTGTAAACTTTTTATAATATTGATCTATTTTTTTTTTTTTTTTAACTTGAATGAAATTATAACAATGTTAAGTTGACACGTGTTTTGTAGCAGAAACGGAAACTGCTATAAAACATTCTTAAGATTTCTTAAGATGGTAATCAGAAATTTGATCAAAAAAAAAATTCTTATTCATATGCATCGTAGACGGCAGCACTGTATCTTTTTTTTACTAAATTACAGTGCTGCCATCTACAATGAATATAAATAAAATTGTTAATAGATGTTATACTCATCGTAGATGGCAGCACTGTGCTTAAGTAAAATAAGATACAGTGCTGCTATCTACGCTGAATACATTATAACATCTATTAACATTCTTATTTATATTCATCGTAGATGGCAGCACTGTGCTTAAGTAAAAAAAGATACAGTGCTGCCGTCTACGATAAATATAACTTCCATTAACCTTCTTATTCGTAGACGGCAGTATTTTATCTTATTTTACTAAACCTAGTACTAGTTAATAGAAGTTATATTCATCGTATTATAGATGGCAGCACTGAATCTTTTTTTACTAAAGCACAGTGCTGCCATCTAGAGTGAATATAAATAAGAAGGTTAATAGAAGTTATATTCACCGTAGATGGCAGCACTGCATCTTTTTTTTACTAAATTACAGTGCTGCCACTACAATGAATATAAATAAAATTGTTAATAGAAGTTATATTCATCATATTATAGATGGCAGCACTGAATCTTTTTTTTTACTAAAGCACAGTGCTGCCATCTACGATGAATATAACTTCTATTAGCAATCTTATTTATATTCCCCGTAGATGGCAGCACTGTATCTTATTTTCCTTAAGCACAGTGCTGCCATCTACGATGAATATAAATAAGAAGGTTAATAAATGTTTTATTCACCGTAGATGGCAGCAGTGTATCTTATTTTCCTTAAGCACAGTGCTGCCATCTACGATGAATATAAATAAGAAGGTTAATAAATGTTTTATTCACCGTAGATGGCAGCAGTGTATCTTATTTTACTAAAGCACAGTGCTGCCATCTACGATGAATATAAATAAGAAGATTAATAAAAGTTTTATTCACTGTAGATGGCAGCACTGTATCTTATTTTCCTTAAGCACAGTGCTGCCATCTACGGGGAATATAAATAAGAAGGTTAATAAAAGTTTTATTCACCGTAGATGGCAGCAGTGTATCTTATTTTCCTTAAGCACAGTGCTGCTATCTACGATGAATGCAGTATAACTTCTATTAGCAATCTTATTTATATTCCCCGTAGATGGGAGCACTGTATCTTATTTTACTAAAGCATAGTGCTACCATCTACGATGAATATAAATAAAATTGTCAATAGATGTTATACTGCATTCATCGTAGATAGCAGCACTGTATCTTAATTTCCTAAAGCACAGTGCTGCCATATATAATGAATACAAATAATATTGCTAATAGATGTAATAGTCAGTTTGTGTCATAGCTCTGAAGATGACGTATTAACGTCGAAACGCACATAAGGTAAAATAAAAAACTTAACCTAGTGTTATTTTTTCTATAATTAGATGATAATTTAACTAAATTTAATCATGTTTCAACTAGTATCAACGGTGAATTCTTTGGATTATATTACTATTAAATGTTATTATAAAGTAAAATAGCAAATCCTCCACTGCAATATTTTTCTATTGATATATGTATTAAAATAAAAATAAGAAAAGTTTGTATGTGTATGTGTGTGTGTGTGTGTGTGTGTGTGTTCTTAACGTAACATAATTGAAACGTGCATTTAGATCATGTAGTGTATTAGTGTAACATAGTGAGTGTGTTGAAAGTCATTAAATAAAATACATACACTCACACATACACATGGCGTTACTGCTATAAATTACGCTATGTCCCCGCCAAACGCTTGTTTTGCCGGCCTTGCCATTAATATAACGAACGCAAAACGAACATTTTTTTCCCTAGACAACAAATCATTTAAAAAGACCAAACAATTTTTTTTTTCCAACCTCCATTATTATTATTTTTTTTTTTTTTTATGATTATAATATCATCTTATCATTTTGACACATTCACAAATTGAAAATTATTGTATATAAAAAAAAAAGCAAACTCGTTTTTATGACGTCAGTGGAACGGGTAAAAAAAAATTTAATAGCGTTCCTTTTTTTTTTTTCTTTACGTTACTAAAACTTTTATTTTTTATTTAATTCAAATTTATGATAATAATAATCAAAATGAGGGTTTAATGATATATTGGTTGGATATAAATTCTTTTTTTTTTATTTAAACTATCAATCGTAGGTTCTGGTTGAAACAATTGAAAACACAAAAATGTACAAATATACAAATGTATATATATAATACATGAAATCCACAATTTCCAATGAATCCATTTGAAATTAAGTGCACATATAGTACATGGACCAGGGAGTAACGTAGTAATAATTTGAATCTTTTACATATTTTAGAAAATTAATTATAATCAAATTTCTTCAATAATAGAACACAAAATCGACAAAGTTGGCTTGGAAATTAGAGAGGCAGTTAGTTGCTCTGTGACCAGCTTTTTGGGTATACGACTAGGCCCGTGGGAGGAGCTACCCGACCAGTTGAAAAAAAAGATTAGAGCACGCATACCACTGACCCTTTAAACCAGTGTTTCCCAACCTTTTGAAGCCCACGGCACCCCAAAGGACCGTTTGGAAGCAAAGATAAATTTTTCCCGCACTCCAGAAAATTTTTGCCGCTTGCGTTAAAATCATTTGACCTTTTTTTTAGCAAAACTATATTTTTTCCGCCTCTTTATTTTATTTTTTTTTTTGGTTTATCTAAATATCTCGCGGCACCCCTTAGCCATTCTCGCGGCACCCTTGGGTGCCGGGGCACACTGGTTGGGAACCACTGCTTTAAACAGTCATAAATAGACCCTTTTATGCTCTGCCCAGTCGGTACCCTCGCTTGAACTCAAGATCCTTCCTTAACATCTTAACACTTGCATTGTAACAAGAAATATCCCAGGTAATAAACTTGCCCGCCGAAGGATAGCTTTGCGACTAGTATAATTAAAAGTAAACACTAGGTTAAGTTTAAAAAAAAGGAGTTTTATTTGGTTTATGTACATTTCGATGTTAAAACATCATTAGAATCTTATTACAAAGCAGTATTGGGTTTTATACATGGTTTTGTAGATTTATACAAAAATCGCGGATAAAATACTATGTTGTATGTATAAAATTAGAAAAAAAATTCATTTATCTTTTAAACTATTTTTTTTTTTTTTAGTGAGTTGGTTTTTTACAGTTTTTTTTTACATCAGTCTAGTTTTATCCGTGGTAGTTTTATCCATGTATAAAACCGTGTATTATACTTTATACTCGGTGTGATAAAATTTGGCAATTCTGTTACAATCATTAGAACCTTATTACAAAGCAGTGTTTGGTTTTATACATGATTTTGTAGTTTTATACAAAAATCGTGGATAAAATACTATGCTGGATGTATAAAACTAGGATGCGCATGCGAATCCACAGAGAAAGAAAATTAAAAAAAAATCATTTATCTTTTAAGTTGTTTTTTTTCAGTGAGTTGGTTTTTACAGTTTTAACCGTGGTAGTTTTATTCATGTATAAAACCGTGTATTATACTCAGCGTGATAATAAAATTTGACAACTCTGTTACAAACTAACTGACAAATTCCGTATTCGATCTATTTACACTTAAAGTAGATGGCAGCACTGTACCTACCCAATCTACGGTTGTTGAACAAAGTTAAAAAAAAAAAAAAAAAAAAAAACAGTTAATATAATTCTAACATTTCAGTCTCATAATTTGGGTCATCTTCAGAGCTGAAATGTATCCCTAAGAACATTTTAATTAGTGTTAATTCCTAATGTTCTTTCTATTAGCATTAAATGATTCTAAATCCCAACTTTGATGATCGTAGTTATTAATAAAACGTTAGAATCATTAAAGAAAAAAAATATATTGATTATATACAAGTTTAAATTAAAATTTGATTTACTTAAAATGGAATTTTTTCCCTCTAGAAATTTACAGAAACAATGTACAGTAAGTGACCCTATTATACACCCCCAAAGATAGGCAACCAGTATACCCTAAGAACTTGCTAGTTAAAAAAATATTATTTTAAAACGTTTTTTTTTTTTTTTGTATGAATAGAATGTGAGATTCTTCTTTCCTTGAAAAGCAAACATTAAATAAATCATGTATGTATGTTTGAGACAAGCACTTGTTTTTTTTTCTTTTTTGAATAACATAATTAGATTAACGTAATATATATAGGACGTGTGCACAAAGGACGAACGTTTCTCCAATTAACACATTCATTATCTTTCTTTCTTTTTATCTCACCACATTAAATATGTGTGTATGTGTGGGTGTGTGTGTGTGTGTGTGACTTATACTAGAGGGGTTTAATTAATCTTTTTTTTTTTTTGTTCAAGAGATGGAATTTTCGTTTCTCAACAAAATACATGTTTCATTATTATTTTTTTTTTTTTTTTTGTATGTTGGTATGTAACATGTACATCCTCTTTTATTCTATCTCTTTATTCGTTTAATTATCTTTTTTTTTTTTTATTCTAGAGTAAATTATACAGATTTTCATAATTTATGAAATTTCTTTGATGTATTTTTAAAATACTAAATTTAATAGAGAAAATAATTATATTTTTGATGACGTCACCTTGTTGTTTTTGATAAATATTAGCTTTGGTTGTATTTTTCATAAAGTCATAAGATACCGTACACTAGTAACAGAAAAAAAAAACATTGTTATATGGAAGGAACACTAATTAAAGTGTGTGTGTGTATGTGTATGTGTTTATGTTCACACACTAATGTCCTTTCTGTTAGAGGATACATTTCAACTGTGAAAATGGCCTGAAATCATTTAACGTTAGAACTGTATTCATTGACTATTTTAAATTCTGGAAATGGTCGAAATCATTTAACGATAGAATTGCACTGTTTTTAGCTCTGAAGATGGCTTAACCTTAGAATTGCATTAACCGACTGTTTATAGCTCTGAAGAAGGCTTAAAGTTGGAATTGCATTAATCGAATGTTTTTAACTCTGAAGATAGTCGAAATCAATTAATGTTAGAATTTTTTGTTTGAGGTGTCACAAAAATTTCACTTTATAAGTAAGTGGATATTAATTTTTTATAAAATAAACATTATTTAATCCACTAACTATTTATAGCTCTGAAGAAGGCTTAACGTTGGAATTACATTAATCGACTGTTTTCAACTCTGAAGATGGTCCAGATCATTTAAAGTTAGAATTGTATTGACTATTGAAGCTCTAAGATGGTTAAAATCATCAACAAAAGAATTTCACTGTTTATAGCTCTGAAGATGGCTTAACGTTTGAATTGCATTAACTGACAGTTTATAGCTCTGAAAATGGCTTAAAGTTAGAATTGCATTAACTGACCGTATACTACCTACGTCACATTGTCTATTTTTGCTATATTTTTTATTAGCCTAAATTTGTATATATATAGCCTATATATATGGGGCATTCCACCCAACTCGACCACTTCTGAACCCGACCATTTTTGATTTGGCTGAAACTTTGTCATCTTTTTGTACCCTATTGAAAACGTGTGTGAGAATTTTTCAGATTTTCGACCCAGCCAAAAAAAGTTATAGCATTTTCAAAAAACATCGATTTTTTTCAAATAACCGTAAAACTGTCAAAAATTAACTTATCGGGACGATTTTTTTTGAAATTTTTGTCTTTAAATGTACTTTTCAGAAAAAAATATGACAAAATCTTACAGATTCATCTTGAATGTTTTTTTGACATTTTTGGAAAAAACAAAAATTTCGGGATGAATGACACTTTTTTTAATTTTTTTTTTATAAAAAACTTTGATTTTTCTCAAATGCTCTGAAAATTTCAGAGTGGGATTATTTCGCTTCTATTTTTTTTTATTTTTGAAAAAAAAATTTTTTCTCCGCTTATTTATCATGATGGTGCTCTTAAATTCTTCCAGGACTGTCCGAGATTCTAGAAAATTGAAGAAAAATAATAATAATAATAGTTAGAGGTGATGAAAATCGAGAAAATTCCATTTATCCTGAAAAAGATAGAAATTAGTTGTGTATTCAACTACTGAAGAATTTGAAGCGTCAAGTAAAAGCTTAGAAACATGGGCGTAACTAGGGGGGTGCCGTGGGGGCCTGGCCCTCCCAGAAGCTCCTTGCCCCAAGAAAAATTAAAGGGGGGCCATGGGACCAGCCATCCTCCGGAGGCCCTGAAAAGCCCGATATTTTCTCAATTTTTCTTGGGGCAAGGAGCTTTCTGGGGAGGCCAGGCCCCCTGGCACCCCCTAGTTACGCCCATGTTTCTAAGCTTTTACTTGACGCTTCAAATTCTTCAGTAGTTGAATACACAACTAATTTCTATCTTTTTCAGGATAAATGGAATTTTCTCGATTTTCATCACCTCTAACTATTATTATTATTATTTTTCTTCAATTTTCTAGAATCTCGGGCAGTCCTGGAAGAATTTAAGAGCACCATCATGATAAATAAGCGGAGAAAAAAAATTTTTTTTTTCAAAAATAAAAAAATAGAACGCGAAATAATCCCACTCTGAAATTTTCAGAGCATTTGTAGAAAAATCAAAGTTTTTTATAAAAAAAATTAAAAAAGTGTCATTCATCCTGAAATTTTTGTTTTTTTCCGAAAATGTCAAAAAAAACATTCAAGATGAATCTGTAAGATTTTGTCATATTTTTTCTGAAAACTACATTTAAAGACAAAAATTTCAAAAAAAATCGTCCCGATAAGTTAATTTTTGACAGTCTTACGGTTATTTGAAAAAAAAATCGATGTTTTTTGAAAATGCTATAACTTTTTTTGGCTGGGTCGAAAAATCTGAAAAAAATTCTCAAACACGTTTTCAATAGGGTATAAAAAGATGACAAAGTTTCAGCCAAATCAAAAATGGTCGGGTTCAGAAGTGGTCGAGTTGGCGTGGAATGCCCCATATATTTTTTTTGTAATAAAAAATCTTATATATAGTGAGTACATAAATGTCCTATATACTTAAACACTTTTTTTCCTGTTCCACTGACATCTGGCATAAAATCTGCATTTGATGGAGGTTATGATTGAATATCTCAAGTGTCAAGATATTTTCCCCGGGCATAAGGGAAGATGATGATGACAAGTGTATAATTCGAGACCCGAGGCGAAGTCAACAACAACAACAACAACAGCAGCTAATTAGTAAGGACGTCTCTCTCTTGGGAGGCAAACCATTTCCAGTTCAAGAGTTTATGGAATGTGCAAGTGTCAGTTTTGTAACAAAAAGTCATCATGTGACAAACAAACTATGAATTTGCAAAATAGATTTTTTTTTTTTTTTAAACAAAAACAAATGGAATTTACTTACGAAGATTTTTTTTAAGGAAATTTTGTATCGGCACACTCACCTGAAACAAACAAAAACAAGAATTAATTTAGATTGCTATTAATGTTTGTAATTTTTCTCTAGTCTAGTACAAAGAACAATATTTAAGTTGTTAAGCAATGATCAAGTTTGGTGAACATTGGATAGGTGGCTCAAACTAATAGACGGTTTAGATAATAGATTTTTTGTTTTTTATAACACAAATTCAAAAAAGAACTCTCTTCAATTCTTCATTTTCTTATTAAGCAAAAATTTATATTTTTATGATTATCCAATGAAAAAATGAAACGTGAGAAAATTCTGAAGAAAATAAAAAAATTCCATAAAAATCTGTCAAGTAGTTTCGAAGTTAAATAGAAAAATAAAAATTATATCAATAAAATTAAATCTCACAATTATTATTCTAAATTAATGATATTTATATTAAATTTAATTTTATATTTTATGAGAAAAAAATATTTATTTCTCACTATTAATAATAATTATCAATCTTCAATTCTTATTTTCTCATTAAACAAAAATTTATATTTTTATGAATTTCAAACTAAAAATATATAATGAAAAAATGAAACGTGAGAAAATTCTGAAGAAAATAAAAAAAATCCCATAAAAATCTGTCAAGTAGTTTCGAAGTTAAATATAAAAATAAAAATTATATTAATAAAATTAAATCTCACAATTATTATATATATTTATATTAAATTTAATTTTTATAGAGAAAATAAAATTATTTATTTTTCACAAATTAATTAATAGTTTTTATATGCCATTAATTTTTAATAATTATGGGTTAATGGTTTAAAACCAAAGATCCTAAGTTCAAGTCCCATTACTAAATTTTTTTTTTCTAAATATTAGACCTTTACGTTAGTCTCTTTTAAAGTCTTGTTTCTTTTTATTGAATTTACATGCACAAAGAATATTAAAAACAAATAATTAACTTTTTCTTTATTTTTTTTCTTCATCTTAAAAGGGTCACCTCTAAAGAAAGTAATGAATTTTTTAATTAATTTTTTTTTTTAACCTTTGATGTCTTAACATTTACGCCCGGAAGGCAATAAATGAAGGTAATTATAATTTTATATAGGATATAGTAGACAAAACCAACATTAAAAAAAAAATAAATAAATAAATCAAGTTAAAAAAGGATTTTCTTAAAAACTATCAATCGGAACTAACTACTCTTTAGAGAAGGATGAAACTTGACAAATTTATCCTCTTAGGAGAGGTTAATAAAGTAATTAAACTTTGGAATAAATAGATCTGCAGAGTGCGCTAATGGACTATACAATATTTATCTTATATGAGGATTTAGTAAAATCAAAATTTAAAATATACATTTTAACGTTTATTTGAAATTAAAATTAACACTTTATGTATATTTTGGTCCCATCTTCAGAAGTGATTGATGTGAGTTGACATAACATACAGTATGGGTCAAATTAACATTTTAACGTATGATCATTAATTGTTTGTTTGTTTTTTTTAACCTTTTAAAAAGTGATGTATCTAAATCACGCCTTTAAAACAGGCAAAGAATATACAGACGTAGTAATTATTTTTTGAAAAAAGATCAAGAAAATATTAGATGTGTTGGAGATCCGGGGTTCGACTCATTTATCAGAATGATAATATTTAGAAGATTCAGAGTTGCCGTGATCAGAAAAGTTTGATCGACATGAGTTGACATGTATGATATGCCAACAATGCCAAAACGTTAATTTGATTTTAATTTTAATAAACCCATGAAATATAGTTTAGAGCAAACGTTTTGTTGAATAATATTTTATCAAAGTTCAGCAGTATGTATATATAATAAAAACCCTCTCTTAAATCAAATCGGTGTCGGGGGCCTGACAACGGAGAAGAGCAACAATCGTTGCGGTTAAGCGATGGAAAAGCTCGGTTTAATGACCCCGAGCTTGTAGAAACTGCCACAATAGCCATCAATACT
>JAKCPI010025419.1:0-25872 GCA_023213315.1 Euborellia annulipes | reverse complement strand
TCTTTCAAGCCTAATTCAGCATAAATGGCTTACCTTGAATTTAACTCATCAAAAAATAAATAAATAAATAAATTTTACCGGCGGGAAATTTTTTAGCTTTAAATTCCACCAATTGTAAATTAATAAAATAATAATCACAACGAATATAAAGTGACCAGCATGTTGGCTGAGTATTGTGCTCTAATAAGCAACTGAGGAAGATAAAGCAAAGAAAACGAGGCTTTTATATATAGTGGATGGATATTTTGACTGGACTCGGAGATGACTATCTTCATCAAGGTCATAGATAAATGCAAAGTGATTTGGCAAGAATAAAAATAAGAGTTAAGAATAAATAATAAATAATACTCAATATACAATACCCCGAGCGTAATTACCCACACAGCACGGAATATTGCAATCTTGCTCCAATGTCGACAATATTGCGGCAACATTGATGCAATATTGCAGCTCAAACAGCAATATTGCTAGTTTTAATATTGCCCGCTGCAATGTTGCCAAGATTCGCAATGTTTCTGCGACATTGCTGCAATATTTTGTGCTGTGTGGGTACCATATGAATACTCAAAAATTAATTTATCGTGGCAAAAATGACTAATGGCCTTAAGCCGATAACACTGGTCGATAAGGTTTTCTTCACAAGAAATCTGATTAGTGAATTTAGTACACTTTTTCATCTGAATTCAGATATGTAGGGCCTAGTTATAATTTCTCCATCAGGCACAGTTTTAGAGATATGAGAAAAATACATTTTAATAGAAAATATGCTCTAAAACGGACGGCCTACCCTTGGTTTAGGAGGCCAGCGCGCTAGCCACTAGACCAAGCCCGAGGGCATGATTTTGTTGTAAAATTTTAAATAAATCAAACACTTAAAATTGTTTTTCTGATAAAATAAAATGTCTTCTTATAAAACCTGGAATTTCTTCAAATTAATAATATTTTCTATTAAATGAGTATTTTATAAGTATCGTGTATTACACACAAGCTCAAAAAAAAGGGGCTTTTTATATTTATTTTCCCTCTGACATTTCGATTATAAGATGCAACCTCTAATTTCTCTTACATTCTTTAGTTATTAATTTGTGCTCTCTACATGGTATTTGAAATGTATAGAGCCAATAATTTGTTTTTATATTAAAGTCAATTGAAAAGGGCCTAAATAAAATATTAGTTCCCGGTTGACATTGTAAACGCTAAAAAATTGTATTTTTTTTTTGTCAGGATAAGTATAATAAAATTACTTGGACATAGGAAACAAATTATGAATTATCTAAACTTTATTATATAAATGACAGTAGAATGATTTTAAATCATTTCAACATGAATGATCTCATAATGAAGATATTACAAATATAGGGATTTTTTTTTTTTAATTTTAATTCGTTTTAAGGTCTTTTTCGGCATTGGAGGCCTTTTAGAACCTGTTCCTATTTATTTCAATTGATTGGTATCCAATTCAATTGAAATAAATGTTGTTCCCTGGGACGGGACGTGAACCCTTGACCTTTGGTATCAGAAGCCAATGAATGCTCTACCTCTGAGCCATAGGTCAAGGGTAATTAAGGAATTTATATTTACATGAGTTTTAAATTTTATACATTATTATACATGATTAGAATGAAGCTCAGAAACCTTTTTCACAATATTCAATAGGATTCGGCCCAAGAGGTTCAATTAAAAGTCAAAAAAGTTTTTTAGAACGAAACTTTATTTGACCCCAGATAACATGGGCGTAGCCAGACATCTTGTTAGGGGGGAACCCCTCGTTAGGCCGAGAGGGGGGTTGCAATTAATATATACATAGATTATTAATTATTTATTTAAATTTAAAAAAAATTAAATTAATGTAGTGAATTGGGGCGTTAAAAAAAATTCCCAATGGGAAAAATATGTATTTGTTTTTTTTTTTTATTTTTAGGACAAGCCAGGGGGGGCAACGGCCCCCTGCCTCCCCCTGGCTACGCCCATGCCAGATAATGTTTCGTCCACTTGCTGTAGGACTTCTTCAGTGGTTGGCTACAGCAAATGGACGAAACTTTGTCTGGGGTCAAATAAAGTTTTGTTTTAAAAAACCTTTTGTCTTTTAATTGAACCTCTTGGTCCGAATCCTATTGAATATTATACATGATGTTATAAAACAATCCTGAAATAATTGAAGTACTACTATTAAAAGTCTTTTCTCTCTCTTCTTGTCAATTTAACTCTAAATGGTGCAGGCGATGTCGTGAATCCAGAGAGAGGAATTGTTGATGGTGTTGGATCTCCTTTAGGTAGAGTAACATCAAAATCTTGCATTACAGAAACGAAGAAGATAAACTCCATATTTCTAGCTAAAGATTCTCCAATGCATACTCGTTTACCAGAACCAAAAAAGATGAGAGAATCATCTGCGTTCAAATTTCCTTGTTTATCAATGAAACGTTCTGGACGAAAGTTCTCTGGATCCCCCCAGTGTTTTTTGTCTTGGAAAAGACTCCATAAACTGACTGCTATGTTGGTGTCCTGAAACAAAAAACAAAAATGCTTTAGATAATCATTCCCTGGGTGATTTTATTAGATAGCTAGGATTCATGTCTCAAAGCTTAACCTAGAAGAAATTACCTTCGGAATATCATATCCTCCTAATGTGGTATCTTGAGTAGCTTTATGAGGAACAGCGAAAGGCGCAATCGGATTGCATCTTTTCACTTCTGCAAGAGTAGCCTCCACATAAGGAAACCTAATCAAGAGAAGAACAATTAACTTTATAGATGGGGTTAATTGAAGATAATTGAGAAAACTAAAAACTAGCTCACCGATTTCGGTCTTTTATATTGACTTTAGCATCACCCAGAACTCGATCAATTTCTTCTTGGACCTTTTTTTTCACATCTGGATAAAGAATCATGTAGAGTAATCCAAAGGATATACTATTACTTATGGATTCAGCACCAGCCAGAAATAGATCTATAATTATGGCTATTAAACTTTCATCTGTAAAATACAAATAACATGCATTACAATTAAAAGGTTTTAGGTAAAATAAATATGTTAGGCACAGGCTTTCGAGGTTAAATAAATAAGCACCTGTAATATTTGAGTTTTCGATTTCTATTAAAGCGACATCCATTAAATTTTCTGGATTATCCCGATTTAAATTTTGACGATGTTTCTTGATTGCTTTCTACAAAAAAAACTCCACAATTAATCAAATTAAATTGCAAAGCAATTCAAATAAATCACCTTAATAAATGTAGTAATTATTTGAAAGTTATCGGAAAGTTTTTTAAATCCAGACATTTTGGGTAGAAGAGTCGCCATCCATGGGAAAATTTCAAAAATGAATCCACCAGCTCCAGATCCCATTCGCATGACCTCATAAATACATTGGATGACTTTTCGAAATTTGGGGGTCATCATGTTCTTTGGACTCTCCAGAAATACTTGTCCAAATAATATTTACAGCAGAAATATTAAATAAACTCACTGCCTAAAAAAGTATAATCTCTAATTATTATTTTTTTTCTTTCATTTCTCACTCTATATATAAAGATATCACTTTGAAATACCTGGTGTACTGAACCCTGTTTTAGAATATAAGTCAACCATTTGCTATATTCAGATTCAATTCTATTTTCTTTATTAAATCCAAAATCACGTAGATGACGTAAGGTAAAACGTCTTTGATGAATCCAATTGGGACCTTCATTCAAAAAAATTCCTAAAAAACAAAAAAAATAAAATTATTCCAGCTTATTCTCCGGTTTTAACATTTTTTCCCCATAAACTGGTATCTTTTGACTTTTTTAAAAATTATTATTTAAGGTCTTTTTCGGCAATGGAGCCCATTTTAAACCCTATTTCTTCTAAAAGATCGGTAGACAATTCATTTCAAATAACTTTTTACGACTGACCCCTAGCACAAGAGGCAAGAACTCAACCACTGTGCTGCGGTCTTATAGCTTTATTTTACCTTGGTTTTTGGCTCCAACGATGAGTTCCTGAGTTGCAGAGCTAAAACGGCCTTGAAATTCTTCTCTTTTTAGAACTTCCTTGACGTTTTTTGGATCACAAACAGCAACTGTTAATCTATTAGGTGCTGTAATTCCTATAATTGGCCCATATTTTGACCGCCATTCTTCTAACACAAAATGAAGATTTGGTTTCATCATACTCAGCGCAGATCCGAAAATTGGATATGAAGGAGGGCCTAAAAAAATATTATTGTATTATTTTATTTACATAAACCAACACTGTTCAAAACTAGTGGCAGGACCACAGACAGACTTGACAGGCCCCGGGGCTACATAATAATACGGGCCCCTCACATATAATTTTAAGATTTGAACTTAAAGGGCCCGGGCCCCGTTAGGAAAAAATTTCATTAAAATTATTATTCTTAATTGAAATTTTAACCATGAAGATTATTTTTTATTAGAATTTTATGGTGCTCAAAGGGCCCGGGCCCCGGGGATATAGCCCCCCTGCCCCCTCTGTCTGCGGGCAATATCTAAAATACTTAGGAGCTATTAATATTAAAATTATGAAGTTTCATTCAATATATTTATATGGATTCACTTCTCAAAAATACAATATTTTACCTGGAGGAAAATTATTTGGTCGTAGATTCCACCATTTATATAAAAGGTAAATAACAAACCCGAGAAAAATTAAAGCTAACATCTTGGCTGCTTCTATTCAATCAACACAAACAATCAAATAAATATCAAAAGTGTGCCTTATATATATTTATATATATAAATAACAGAAATCGATAAGATAACAGATTCAAGGTCAAAAATAGTATGTGCTCGGATGAAAATGACCAAGCGTTTAAATAATTAATTTGAGAAAGGTTATCGGTCATTAAAGTTATTTTATTTAATTTATTAAGTCATCGTGGTCTGCGGATTTATATTTATTTCATCATTTTAACTCTTAAAACTAAATTTAATCATAAACAAAGAACGAGATGATATTGAATAATATACACTCTCTGCTAAAATGCATATCATTTAGAAAATATGTCAATAGCGATTGATTATCTTAATTTGATAAAATATGTAGTTTGTAACGCCAATACAATATTTACTCCACCAATTTAGAATACATACATATATAAATACCGTTTTTTCTTTATAGAAGAACGTTCCCTTCCATTTCGAATACTTTTTATTGCATTGCAAATAAGGCCTAGATATTATTATAAATTAACTCCTCGAGGTTTCAAATGAGGGTAGTGAGAGATAACAGCCCTTAAAAGGGTTTGGGTCGAATGCCTGGAGAGCTGGACATAAATCATAATGCTGCCAAAAGGAAAATAATAGATATGTATTTATTAGGAACCGACCGAATATTCGGTTTCGGTTACGGTTTCGGCCGTAGTTTCGGTTTCGGCCAAAAAGTAGCCGAAACCTGAGTCTGAAAAGATGAGATGGGATGAGACTCGCATGCAAAAAAAAAAAAAAAGGTCAAATGATTTGCACTTGAGGGAGAAAAAAATTTAGTCTCCCTTAAAAAAAAGGTAAAATGATTTTCAGGGGAGGGGAAAAAATTTCAAAAAAAAAAAAAAACAAAAAGATAAAATGAAAAAATTTTTTTATAGGAAATACAAGTTTCGGTTTCGGTTACGGTTTCGGCCGAAACTAAGGTTGAGGCCGAATATTCGGTTTCGGTTGAAAATCTTGTTTCGGTCGGACCCTAATATTTATAGCCTATATTGAAGATTTGATTATAATTAATTTCCCAAAACATTTAAAAGATTCAAATTATATATTGCTACGCTACTCTCTTTCAGTATATTATAAATAGAATAAATACATACATTTTTTCCATTTCATTTTTATATACAGGGTGTTTTTTAATAAGTATCCAATATTTTACAGGGATTTTTAAGATGAAAAGATTATAATCGACTTCCGACAAGAAAGCATTTTTTAAGAAAAAATCTGGTGTGACTGGCGCACAGCACACAACTTTCTCTTACCCTTCGGTAAGAGAAAGTTGTGCACCGTGCTGGTCACACCAGATTTTTTGTGTCGAGATATATTTAGTTTCCCATAGCACCTTTGTTTCAAACTTGCATTTTAAATGTTGACTGCTTGAAATAAACTATGGTTATTTTTCAAAATATTAATCTCATATTTGGACATTTTATACACAATATAGAATCGTAAATAAATACAAAATTTCATAAGAATTGGAAAAAAAATTGAAGTGATAGAAGATAGGTATATTATTTTTGTTGAAATCCAACAAAAACATCCCCTTATATATTTTGATTTCGACATCATCAGCATAATTTTGAATAAATAGAAATAATTTCCTGAAAATTATTTCATCTCTCTCAGTGATGCAGATTTATTTATCAGCAATTTGTTAATATTTATTTCATTACTATTAACTAGGCAGATTTTAACAATATTATTGGTCCAAGATTTTTTTGATATTATCCTCCCATACCGTAACGACATTAATGTGATTATTAGATCCCTGGAATTAAAAATATTTAATATCATTATAGCAGATTATCATTATAATGAATAATTACTCACTACATCGCGTTTCATTTAATATTTTATTAAATTAATTAATTAAACGCACAAATACACGGACATTTTTGAATTTGAAAAGAATTTCGCTAATTAAACGAGAGATTTGAGTAGATGTACGTTTATTCAGCTGCCTATAATACACATTCACAGATCGTGAATAAACTGGAAGGGCAGGGGATGATTTTTCTTTGTGAGGAAGAAATAATTTTTTAAATTGACTATATAATAATATAAAGATACTAAACTTGGCGTTTTGTGGAGTAAAAAGTAAAAAAAAAATTATTTATTTTTTAAAACATTTTTTTTTCCAAAATGTGCAAAATATAAATTATAAATTTTAGACCAGGCGCTGGAGGTAGTTGAGAGAAAGGAGGTGAAGGGGCTAGAAGGGACCGAAGCTGGCGGCAAGATAGTATTTTTCATTGATTGGAGCACCAGGTAGGAGATTACGAACTTAGTTGCCGGTCGCCACAATTTGGCGTGGTTTTTAGGCAGTACATTTAAATTTATAATAAAGGGAGAGAAAGGAGGTGAAGGAGTTAGAGGGGACCACCGCAGCTGTCGGCAAGATAGTACCATTCAGGGGACTATAGAGGATCACCGCAGTTGCTGACAAGAGAGTTTTTTCATTGTTTGAGGTTTTAAGTATAAGAATTTGACCATAATTGCAGGTCTTCACACTATCTTAGCACGAATTCCATTGATTTCCTATACAAATAAGAGGAGTGGGGGTAAAACAAAATTGTACCAAAAATTGGCCCGGCAAGATCCGGATCTTTATTCTTTGCACTTTACAAGAATAATGTGGAATTTCATATAAAACCGAGCTCTAGTTCCATTCACGTCAAAATGCTAACAATGACTCCTTTTTCTGAGTTACTTGAAATTTTTTTACCAGCTAAATTGAAGCTAAAGAGATAAGAAATTTCGCCTTTGAAATATACATAGTACTTTTGTTATACACTTAACACTATCATATGCCTGGGACCTGGCAACGGAGTAGAGCCATCAAGATCGTTGCAATTAATCTCTGCCAATCAGTGCGGAAACTCGGATGGGTGGTCCTGAAAATTCAACTTGTTGAACATCCTTTATAATTTTCCCTTAAAGGATATGAAAAATTTTTTAGTAAACCGGCCAAATCAATATCCAGTATTTTCGGATATATTATATCTATATTTTCTACTCCTAGCAGTAAAAGCCATATCTCCTCTCTTCAAACGAGACCCAACAAACAGGAATTGACTTATGTTTGTCTTTCTAGTTATTCTCAAATATTTAAAAGGTCTACTTTGGGACGTTTCTTGATCTGGACTTTTTATGCCTAACTTCGGCGTAAGTGTAGTATGATGATGATTAATAATCTGTAATGACAAACGGTGAGGTCTACCTGTAGTTTTGACGAAATCCCCGTCCTAATATCTGAGTTGTTTATACAATACATCTTATTCACTACCCAATTTCAGTTTCATAGTTCATTTCCTTCCAGAATTTCGGAAATTAATAACGTTTGAATTCTTCCCGAAGAACATGAAGGTTTGACATAATACTAAAAAAAAAAAATCCCCGGGTTTCCTCTCTCATCCCGGAAATGATGATGACAGGAGAATGATAAAGAGAGAACAAAAATTAATCGATATATATATTCATGAAATCTCACCAGAATTTCTAGACTTTGCTTTGTTTAGTATCTCATTTCTTTTTATAATTAAATCATCAAGAGAATTTCATGAATTGTTTTTGATAAGATATTGTCTTTCAATAAGAGACTCTGTATACTAACAGACTCTCTGAATAAAGACTTTATTAATAATGAAAAGCTTCATATTAATGACGAGAGAATCCAATATTTTTAGATAATGATGAGTTTGTCTCGATCATTAAGGACCGACAATTTATTTCTTTTTACAATTGATTGATTGTATAGGAAATGAGTAGAAGTGTCGAGTGCGTAAGGGACATCCAAATGAGGAGGGGATGAAAGGGACAGGGAATGAATTTCAAAACCTGGATGCACCCTTCAAGGCGCCAAAGGCAAGGGTCGTTTGGTTAAGGAGAAAATACCGATGGAGAAGGGAGAGGGTGTTCATTAGTGGAAACCACCGCCACACTTTAACAAGCATCGTTATTTTCACGAGAAAAACCCTTCGTTTTTGAATGTTAAAAAAGAAAATTCAAACTTTGCTTGGCAGAAAAAGCGACAACAGAAATTATTATCGCATCGCGGTAGCGGTGGCGAAAAATGATTAATGGGGATGAGGAGAATGTTTAACGATGTGAGAGAAATTGTGTCCGATTTGATTTTCTTGTAATTTGAGAAAATCTTTTTTCAATGATCTCATATTTATAAAAGAGTTAAAGGAAAAGAGAAATAAAATAAAAAAATTCATTTTGTATAATGAGAGCCGAGCTTGAGTTTTTTTTAAATATATATTTTCGATATTTGGAATTATTGTTATGTGATATTGTAGTAATCAAAGATAAGAAAGAGTAATTTTATATTTTGAAAATAGAATCCACTCTTTTATCTTAAAAACAGAAACAATGATATTTAAATCATGGATATTCAGCAGAGCGTTGTTCCTGTTTTAACTCGGATTTGTTTTTACTTTCTCTTACCAATATATGAATATATATAAAGAGAAAGTATTGGTTTCATGTCAAAAATTCCATGTGGAGATTTTTTGATGGATATATACGTTTTGAGGTCCCCTGAATCCAAAAAAGTGGTTTTAGCGACATGGTCTATTAGCAATAGGCCTATCTTTTTTTTTTTTAAAGTGAAACTTTATTTTGATCGACACAAATTTTTTCGTTTCTCTATCAGCATGTCGCGTTACAATCCGTGACGTCAAAGGCCGTGACGCTACAAGTTATGACGTCACAAGCCATGTTTAAACATTCACACTTTTTTCTCACTCACACAGACTTTCACGCAGTCAGTGGCGTACCGAGGGGGGGGGGCGGTCCGCCCCAGCCCCCGAGCCGGCATAGGCCCCCATATATTAATAAAAAAAAAATTTAATGAAAATTTCCCTTTGAGAGGCCCCGGGGCCCTCAGGGCTCAAGAAAAAACGGAAAAATTTAGATAAAAAAAAACAAAACAAAATTTAATGAAAATTTCTCTTTGAGAGGCCCCGGGACCCTTGGGGTTCAGGGATATACGGTATTTTAAAAATATTTTTGTGTTTGGAGGAGAAAGATATTTAAAGATGAGCACCCCCCCCCCTCCCCCCAAAAAAAATTCAATTTAAGGCCCCCTCTTCTAGTGCCGCCCCAGGCCCCCAACTGTCTCGGTACGCCTCTGCACACAGTCTTTTCGGCAACTTAGGCCATATAAGACTTTACGATAACCGTTATATATGATAATATCTATTGGGGGTCCAGGCATTTCTATTTAAGCCATCTGGTATCCAAATGGATTAAATAAAAACATCGGACTGCCTGGGGTCCGAACCCGCGACGTTTGGTATAGGAGGTAGGCACGCTACCTACTACACTAAGCCCCGAGGCAATAGGCCTATCTGAATTTCTTTGTGAATCATTACAATTGTTACCGACCGTATATATTAAACATTACAATCCATAACGATTAATTAAAAGTTTCTATTTTATAATTTTTTTTTTTTACCATAATATCTAAACCTAAATTTTCTTTATAATAATGCTCTAATCATTGATCTAACAAAGACAAATGAAAATAGTGTGATATGTATGCTTAGTCACTATAGCAATTTTTTATCATGAGTATTGGAAATTTAAAATTATTTTAATAGCTCAAATTAAAAAAAAAAAAGATTTTCATCATCCTATTAAAATAAATAAGTAAACAAACTTTTTGATAGGCCTATCTTAAATGAATATTTAATCTCTGAAGATCTTTTCAATAAGTGAGATTTAGATAAAGAATTTCAATTTATTTACCCCACGTGGATATTATAATTAAGAAAGTTTATCAGATATTTGAAACAGGTAATCTTCTTATTTTATTGATAAAAAAAAAAAAGTGAAATATGAGGAAACCAGACGGAATATTTTATTAGATAGAGCTGTTTCATAGGTATAGCCAGTAATTTTTGTTAGGGCCTTAGAATTCGCCCCCCACCCTCTCCAATAAACAAACAAGAAGTCAAATAATATAAATCAATTTTAAAAATAATCTACAGAAAATTTGTATAAAGATATATTTTATAATAATTAATAAGAATCAAATACACGAAATCAGTATTAGAGTTTGAGTAATAGTAATTCAAAGGAACAGACAGATTTAAGCGATTATATACATACATTTAACAAATATGTATATAACAAAATCTGATGTGACTGGTCACACAGAACACAACTTTTTCTTAACTTCGGTAATCGAAAGTTGTGTTCTGTGCTTGTCACACCAGATTTTTTGTGTCAACATATATTTAGTTACCGCCTAAATATTAGAATTCAAGTTGTTAAGTTGTGCGTCTCGAAAAACGGTTAGAACACTATAGACTACCGAGTTACTCGAGGTGGCAAGAGATGGCGTTAGTTTTCCCCATAGGAATATAAGGGATTTTTTTCATTTCATTCTAGAGCTTCCAGCTAATTAATTAAAGGCAAAAAATTAATTATTCTTTAACACAATGATTACTAATTTAGTTATCTACAACTTATAGAGCTCCTTTTTTTAAAATATATTTTATTTAATGCGATTAATCTAAAAAAAATTATTTTTTCGAAAATCAAAAAAAGGGCTTCTATTATTTGTAGATATTTTAAATAGCTTTAATTTAAAAAAAAAAATTGAGGTCGATAGTTTCAAAATTGTGGCCGCTGGAAACTCCCAAAATTAGCACCCCGAGACGCGCACCTTAAAAATTTTTAAGCATAGAAAAATATATTTTGTTACCATGGCAACCATTTCTTTCCTATGAAGTACAGGAGTAAAATGTGCTTCAAACGATTTTGAGGACAAAATGAGAATATACGATTTGAAGAGCATCTTAAAAATAATTGATTTTTCAATTTTAATCAAAATCATTAGAGTGAATTTTGAGAAAATTGAAAAAAATTAAAAAAGTGCATCAGTAAAGTACTAGTACTTTTTGGCCGATTTTGTTTTAAAGCTTATTTTCAGACTCCAGGGGGATGTCTAACTTAATTATAAAATTTCAACCTCGTAGCTCTTTTAGTTTCTGAGATATTTTATTCACAGACACACAGACAGACCATGTCACGAAAACCACTTTTTTGGATTCAGGGGACCTCAAAACGTGTATATCCATCAAAATCTCGACATCGAATTTTTGACATGAATCCAATACTTTCTCTCTCTCTATATATATATATATACATATATAGGTAAGAGAAAGTAAAAACAAAAAATTTCATTAGCTAACGTATTTACTCCTAACGTTAATACAGATCTACAATTTTGTAGATAATTTCACAATTGTAGAGTATACGAGAAATTCTAGGGGAAATCAATCTTGAATTTTTTTCATTAAAGGATGTATAATATTAAGTTAATCATTAGAAATTTCTCTCAAGGAGCTACTAGTTAAGTCTTCATATAAGATCCAAGTGAATTGTAATCTCACTGAAGAGTAAATTAATAATAATCCACCTGCTCTCCCCCCACCTCGCTCTCTCTCTGTTTTGTTGTAAGGAGAGTTTCGGTTGCTTGCCACTTGAGACTATCCTCACAGACCAGGGATAGAGAGATGGATAAATATAACCTGGTACCATCCATAATAATATGCAAGAAAATCTCTTGGGACATAGTTGAAGCCAATCAAAGCACTGGAGGCTTAATAAGCAAGTAATTGGCCGAAGAAGGGAATGCAGGAGAGAGCGGGGGGAGGGGGGGGGGGATCGTCTTTCTATAGACAAACTATGTCGAAAATTAGTCTGCTCGATGGTTTCTGTGGAATTTCACCCAATATTTGAATTTAATTTCATAACTTTGACATCGGATCTCATTATAGATAGATATTAAGGGGAAAAAGAAATACCAGGTAGAGAGATTCTATAATGAATCATCCACTAGATCTTCTTATTAATTAAAATTAAAGCGAAACTTGCAACTAATTAAATTCAAATCCCCTAAATCTTTAATTAGTATGATTTAATTATGAAATAAAATAAATCTTATGTCTCTGGAGGAGGCGTTAAATTAATTAAAGGATAATAAATTTTTTTAGTCTTAAAAATTTTTATCATATTTCATTTTTTTTTTTTTTTTTTTATTTCAAGAAAAATGGATTGCAAAATTATTCAGTGTATTTTATTACAAAAGTATTTCTACAATGTAAATAATAATAATGAATTATATAGCTGATGAATATTGTTGAAACAAATTTTGGTTTAATTTATTGATCCATTTTAACTTTCTAAATTCTGGTTAAAAAGCAAAAAAATACATTTTCATATCAATATACAGTATTTTTACTTTCTCTTACCTCTATATATATATGTTAATATATATAGAGAGAGAAAGTATTGGATTCATGTCAAAAATTCGATGTCGAGATTTTGATGGATCTTCACGTTTTGAGGTCCCCTGACAAAAAAAGTGGTTTTAGCAACACGGTCTGTCTGTCTGTGTGTCTGTGTGCCTGTCTGTGAACAAAATATCTCAAGAACGAAAAGAGCTAGTAGGTTGAAATTTTATATTTAAGTTAGGCATCCCCATGGGACGTGACACGAAGCTTTTGAACAAAATCGGCCAAAGAGTACTAGTACTTTGCTGATGCACTTTTTCAGTTTTTTTCGATTTTCTCTAAATTTGCTCGAACGATTTTTTTTTAAATTCAAAAATCAATTATTTTTTAGATTCTCTTTAAAATGTATATTCTTATTTTGTGATTGAAATCTTCTGAAGACCACTTTACTCTTGTACTCCATAGGAAAGATAGGAGAAAAGTTGCCATGGTAACAAAATATAAATATTTTCCCATCTTATAAATTTTACATCTTGAAAATCGAATGTACCGTACTGTCGGAAACTAAATACATGTCGACACAAAAAATCTGGTGTGACAAGCACAGATCACAACTTTCGATTACCTAAGGTAAGAGAAAGTTGTGTGCTGTGCGCCAGTCACACCAGATTTTTATAATAATAAGTGTAAATATTTTTTGTTTCATTATGTTGACATCCAATATTAGGCATGACTTCTGAAGTTTGATCCATACTCAGACCGAAACATCACCTGAGAAGGATCAAATTAAAAATATTTGGAAATTACCACCAAGTCTCTCAATATCTAAAACCCCACAATAATTCTACAATAAACATAAAATATTTCAAATTCAAGTTGTGATTTTGCTAAATAAATAAAAAATTTTTTTTAAACCTAACAATAAGTCAGAGTATGTTAAATATAGATATTTATATTATTAGTAATTTTAATAAATATTTTTCAGAAAGAAAAATTAACTTTCTGTATATACCATCTATTGCAGTAGTAATGAGAAGCCCGGTAGTTAGGCAGCCCAAATGGCACACGCACACGGAAAAATCTGATGTGACTGGTCACACAGCACACAACTTTCTCTTACCTTCGGTAATCAAAAGCTGTTTTCTGTGCTTGTCACACCATATTTTTTGTGTCAAGATATATTTAGTTTCCAACTATACCGGTATATTAAAATTCAAGATGTAAAATTTATAAACATGGGAAAATATTTATATTTTGTTTCTTCTATATTTCGGTTGCGGTTTCGACCGAAACTAAGATTGAAGTAATTTTTATTTTCTTTTTCTAAAGAACTGCAAACTTAATTTTTTTCGATTAATCTACTGTACAATTTTTATAATTATATAGGCCTAATTATGATATTCAAAATGGAAGAAAAATTTTTAAAAATTCACGCTCTTAGTTTTAAATAAGATGATATGTAACGACGATCCCTACTTTATTAATATGTAAACCTAATTCCGTGCGGTCAACTTGACATTATTGTTAACTAAATAGTAATAAATAGAAGATGATCAAAGTTAAGGCATTCTGAGAATAGATTTCGTGAAAATTTAACATTTCCAAGGCAAGAGCTAACTAAAACTTAACCAACCGGATAGACAAGAAGACAGTAACAACTGACACTCGACTTGACACCAGTGAAGTCTGCTACTTTAGTGACATGCTTTATTCAAGTGAAGCCACCCCGAGTAAGCAACAAGTTTCTGACTGGCCATTCAATAATGAATGACTTCATTTGAACTAACTTGAGATTTTATTATCAAGAACGAATTCTAATTGATTAATTTTAGAAAATTTTTTTGTTTTTTATTTTTTATTTTTTTATTTTTTTATTGTTATATGTTGTAGATATTTTTTATTTATTATTTATTTTTTTTTTGTATTTTTTTATAAGGTTTTTTTTTTTTTGTTTTTTTAAATTTTATATGTTCTATATTTTAAAAATTTTTTATATTTTAAAGATTTTAAATAATTATAAAATATATAAAAAATAAGATATGGAGAAGGGGGGCGAGGCCGGCAAGCCCAAACCCCAAGAAAAAAAAAAAAAAAAAAAAAAAAAAAATTTTAGAAATTGAATCGAATGTTTTACGTTTTAATTTTTATGAATAAGATGAAATTTCTCAATTTCTATGTTTATAAAAAATTAAAATTTGAACTACTATCATTTTAATTCAATTCCGTTTTACGGTTTATAAATAAAAGCTTCTAGTTTCATTTCTAGTATAGATCCACCAGGTAGATTATAACTTGTTTCTTCAGTAAGTTTGTATTACAAAATTTCACACCCATTCTAATAAGTGGATGGTTTCTACTTGCCAAATTTAATCAAAATTTGAAGTGTTCTACTTCATCAATTGTAAAAAGAAGCGATTATTTCAGAGTGGACGATTCCTTTTTTTTTTATATATCCTTTATATTTTATTTATTTTATCTCCATCAAAAAAAATTTTTATAATTTTTTGAATTTTAATTGAAAAATGTTAGGAATTTTTTTGGCCGAAACAGAAACCAAGGCCGAAACCAGGATTTTTTGGCCGAAACTGGCCGAAACCGAATATTCGGTCGGTTCCTAAAAATTATATATGATATATACACTGGGCCTCAGAGTTTTTTTTACGGAAAAAGAGGGCCATCAAAAAAGGTTGGGAACCACTGATCTATGTGATAAGGTTGTCTACAAATTTTAATATGAATATTCTTTTGTATTTTGTTTGTATTTATGGTATGACCGAGAAGTCAAACCGAAATAAAATAATAATAATAATAATAATAATAATAATAATAATAATAATAATAATAATATATATATAATAATACCAGCTACAAGATTATGACGGGAATAATGGCGAAGAGAATAAGAAATTGGCTAGAAGCCGAAGACAAACTAGGGAAGAACACAGGCAGGATTTAGGAAGGGGTACGGAACGAGGGACCACATATTCCTCCTAAATGCAATAATCGAGAAGAAGTTAGAAGAGAAGGGGAGAATATGCGCGGCCTTCGTGGACTTTGAGGCCGCCTTTGACGGAGTGGACAGAGACATTTTAAAGGTGGAATTCCGAGCAACGCGACAGAGCGGCAGCGTCAATAGCGTCACTGCAGCCGCGGTCACTGCCGTGACGTCATTGCCCGCTCTGGCGGCAGTGACACTGCCCCGTTGTTCTCGATCGGCCGCTGCCGGAGCGTTGTCATAACAAAACAATAAACAAAATGGCGGACTTCAACGAAAATGAAGATGAAATATTGATAGGATTAACATTTTTTAGGTAAGGACAATAGGTCGCGTTTGTTTACTGACGCCGACATCGGAAGCCACAAGCGCGACACTGTCGCGGCTGCAGTGACGCTATTGACGCTGCCGCTCTGTCGCGTTGCTCGGAATTCCACCTTAATGGAAAAAGTAGAGAAAGTGGGGAATAGACGGCAGGATGAAAAGAATGATTAGAAACATCTACAGAGAAACAAAGAACAGAGTAAGAGGGGAGGAGGGGGCAACTCAAGAATTCTGGACAAGAAAAGGGGTAAGGCAGGGCTGCCCCCTGAGCCCAATACTCTTTAATATATTTGTAGAGGATATAGACGAATGGTTGGAACGGAGGATGGAGGGAGGTACGGTGATAAATGGGAGAAAGCTGTATTGCCTGAAATACGCGGACGATGTGGTGCTGTTGGCAGACTACAGGGAGGGGCTCCAAGAAATGCTGACGACTTTGCAGAGATATACGAAGAAGAACAAAATGACAATAAACAAGAGGAAAACGAAAGCAATTGAGTTTGGGAAGAAGGGAAGAAAAAGAAGGAACAAAAAGACTGGGAAATAGGCGGAGAAAAGATTGAGGAAGTAGGAGAAATAAAGTACCTGGGATTTACGTTCACGAAGATGAATTCACACCAGAAACACGTGGAGAGAATGGCAGAGAAGGCGGAGAAGATAGTGAATGTAGTATGGGGAATAACGAGGAGGATCAACTGTACAAGGTGGGCAAAAATAGAGAGAATATACACAGCCCTGGTACAGTCAACAATGATGTACGGAGCAGAGATCTGGGGTTTGAACGAATGGAAGGAGCTGGAAAGGGTACAAGGAAGGTTCTTCAAGGCAATATTGGGACTGAGAAAGAACACTCCAGACTACATATGGAGAAGTGAAACGGCAAGATTTAAGATGGTGAACGTATCAACCAAGAAAGTAATGAAGTACATCATGACAATGAGAGAGATGGAAGAAGGAAGGTGGACAAAGGAATGCTGGAGGCAGATTATGAAAGATATAGAGAACAACAAATCGACGAGGTGGGGAAGGCAACTGAAAAAGGCAGTGGAAGATGCAGGAGAGGGAGTAGTGATGAAGAAGCTGAAGTTGGGAGATCGAGAGGAGGTTGAAAAAGGCTTAGAAAGAACCTTGAGGAAAAGACTGGAGCAAGAGGTGCAGGGAACGTGGAGTAAAATAGACAACTCGAAATATTGTAACTATTACAAGAAGATAAAGAAGACATGGGGAAGGGAGAGATATTTGGAGAGTGCAGGATGGCAAGAAAGAACAACATGGGCGAGGCTGAGATGCGGGAGTACGATGAGGGACGTGAACTACGGCGAGGACAGGAGGTGTAAGGGATGCCAAAAAGAAGAGGAATCGATAGAACACGTCTGGGGCTGCAGGGAAGTGGAGACAGCGCTTGACGAGGACCTGAGGAAGTGGAGAGGGGAAAGGAAGGGGGGAGGATGATCTGTGGAAGTGGCTGAGGGGAGACAGGACTGAAGAGAAGGTTATGCGGTTTTACAAGACTTATAAAGAAATAAGAAAGTAAAATATGAAACATGTTCAAATTTGTAAATATTATATGTTAATGTAGCCGTAAGCCTTGAAAAAGGTAAGGCAACGATAATAGAATCAATAAATTATATTATTATTATCTATATATATAAAAATGAAATGGGAAAAATGTATGTATGTAAATATGTATGTATATGTTCTATAGAAATCCACAATTTTCAATTAATCCATTTGAAATTAAGTACACCTATAATACATGGCTCTGGGAGTAACGTTGTAATAATTTGAATCTCTTAAATATTTTGGAAAATTAATTATAATCAAATTTCTTCAATATGGGAACACAAAATCAACAAGTTGGCTAGAAATTAGAGAGCGTCCTTTATGCTCTGTGAACCAGCCTCCTACCTGACTATGGGCTGGGGTGGGGGCTACGCAGTAGTTGAAAAACTAAGAGAGGAAGCAGGTGACTGACCCTTTAAACAGTCATAAACAGACCCTTTTGTGCTGTGCCCAGTCGGTAGCCTCGCCTCGCTTGAATATAAGATCCTTCCTTAACATCTTGACACTTGCATTGTAACAAAAAATATCCCAAATTGGGAATAAACTTGCTCACCGAAGGCGAGCAAGGGGTCCAGGGGGCGCAGCCCCCTGGCTAAGCGGAAAGCCCGCCGAAGGCGGGCTTTGCGACTAGTATTATTATATATAATAATAATAATATAACGGCGAAATCTAAATATATCTTGACACAAAAAATCTGGTGCGACCACACACCAGATTTTTTGTTTATTTTTATTCCGATAGTTATTTTATTATTTAAAAAATATATTTATTTTAACGTTCCTTTATATATTTAATTGCAAAAAGTAAATATATTTGACTAGTCGCAAAGCCCGCCTTGGGCTCTCTTAATGGATACAAGTTTGGCCATACCTGTCATATATTGTTACTATGAAAATGTATGAACATATTTGTTAATGAGAACAAAGTACGATTTAAAAAATCAAACAATATAGGCAAGAGAAAGCAAAAGTAATTTGAAGTCAAGACGTTGTCACGTTAAAAAGCCACCGACTGTGTAGAAGCCAACACCAAATTTTTAAATTAATTTTAAATAGGCTACTTTCTTATATGTTCAGGGACTTTTTTAAATTATTCAATTTGAATTAATTTAATTATTTTAAAAATTATTATTAATTTCCTGACAAAAATTCTTTATTTTAATAATAAATAACTGTTATACGGTATTTCATACTCTGCAATTTCAAAATGTGTTTTTTCTACTGTCATTATTAAAAAAATATATATATATATTTTTTTTTAATAAAATCTATTTCTAATTTGAATTCCAGATTCCCGTTTATTTAATTAAAAATATTTCTTTCAATTAACATTCACTCCGCTATTATAATAATAGTAATAATGTCTAAATTATATACATATATATTTATTCAATTTAACTAAAATTCGGGCTGGCAATCCATTATTACTATATGCAAATACTTTATATAATATTTTATTTTACGAAATTAGATGACAATAACAACATATTTTTGTCAATAATCCATTGGCTTATCAATATTTAATTATCATTAATTATCAATGATATCCCCTCCTTTCTCTTTTAAAATTTAAAAGAGAATTAAATAATAAATTTGAATAGATAAACAATATTTATATAAAGCTCAAAAATCAAAAAAAAAATTCGTAATTAATTTGGCAGAATGTGTTATTTTGTGGTTCAAAAAGTAAGCAGCAGGCAGTGGAGTCTTATAGAAAGGGCAGGGGGGGAGCAGTTGCTCCCCTCCAACAACACTGATCCTTTTTACTTTCTCTTATCCTATTTATGAAATATATAGAGAGAAAGTATTGGATTCATGTCGAGATTTTGATGGATTTTCACGTTTTAAGGTCCCCTGAATCCAAAAAATCTGGTGTGACTGGTGCACAGCACACAACTTTCTCTTACCTTCGGTAATCGAAAGTTGTGTTCTGTGCTTGTCACACCAGATTTTTTGTGTCGACATGTATTTAGTTTCCGACCATAGGGTACGATTGAATTCAAGATGTAAAATTTATAAGTATGGGAAAATATTTATATTTTGTTACCATGGCAACGATTTCTTCTATCTTTTCTATGGAGTACAAGAGTAAAGTGGTCTTCAGAAGATTTCAATCACAAAATGAGAATATACATTTTATAGAGAATCTAAAAAATAATTGATTTTTGAATTTAAAAAAAAATCGTTGAACCCTCCTATCAAAAAATTGAGTTATCACCGTATGCAATGATTTGCTTATTATTTCCAAGAGCTGGGGAGCTTATGGTAAGCAGCCAAAAACCTGTCTAAGTAATATTTGAATATCCTAAAAATATTATTCTCAAAATGTAACTTAAAAACAACCTGAATTACCTCATTTTCGTCAAAATAAATAATTGATGTTTTTATTTACCACTCTTGATCTGTTATATACTCTCCGTCGCTCTTCAATTAAATATTCCTACATTAAATAATAATGAAATTCAAATATACAGTATCTCCGATAATCCTTTATTTAATGATGTAAAATTAAAAAAAAAAGTTTTTCTCTGAACCTAATATAAATTCCGTTGAGAAATCAACATTCTAAATACACTTATACGACAAACATTGCTACGTTAATTAAGTATTCGTCAAAGGTGAGTTTCAGATCAAACGCCCTTCGCCATTAATAAATAAAGGCATTAATTTAATGTGTAGATGCCTTTGCAAAGAAGAGACTGAGGTGGGAGGTGGAAGGAAATGATTACGGAATCTGTTAGATCAGCCCTAGAAGGGAGGGGATTGGTTGGTTGCTACATACCTCTGCTCTGGATATATGTCGAGGTATTTGGTTTAGCAGAAAGGTTAGAAGAGAAGAGGGGAGTTCAAGTTTCCTATCCGGATACCTGGTTATGGGCATATATAATGATTAGGAAGGGGAAAAAATAATTGGACATCCTAAAGATATATAAATTGATCATTTCCTCAACGAGATTGCAAATCGTTACAGTTCTTAATCAGATGGAATATGAGATCCTTGGTATGTCTTTGTGACTGGTAGTACCACTTGAATACTCAAAGTAGTACTTGAGGCGGTTGTTTTTTTATTAATAAATGACCCAGGACTGGAGACATACAAATTTGCCAAATTTCATCCTTATCCGATTGGTGGTTTCAAAGATAAAGGCGAAATAAAAATTTACATACATTAAGATTGTTCTTTTCATTTCTTTATGTCCTGAAACATAAATGATTGTAGATTTTTCACGATCATAATGCTATTTCTCTCATCAGGAATATAA
The DNA here is from genome assembly GCA_023213315.1 of Euborellia annulipes. Lineage (NCBI taxonomy): Eukaryota > Metazoa > Arthropoda > Insecta > Dermaptera > Anisolabididae > Euborellia > Euborellia annulipes. The sequence goes on along the minus strand of JAKCPI010025419.1, from coordinate 4,773 downwards.
AAGACAAACATAAACAAGATTGTGTAAAAACTATTTTAATAGTGAGTTATTATTTAAATATATTACATAAAAATTTGGGTGTAGTCCAGTGTTCTATAAGTAAATGTACGGTAGATTAATACTTGGACGATGTGGTAGTTGGAATTTTTTGAAGTACAAAACAATTTCAGAAAATTATCATCGTTCAAGTATTAATCTACAGTATATTTACTTATAAAAATCTGGTATGAAGGTCGCACAGTACCACACAACTTTCTCTTTACCCTCGGTAATTGAAAGTTGTGTTCTGTGCTTGTCACACCAGATATTTATATTTTGTTACCATGGCAAAGATTTCTCCTATCTTTCCTATGAAGTTCAAGAGCAAGTGTTCTTTAAACAATTTTGAAGGAAAAATGAGAATATACTTTTTGAAGAGCATCTAAAAAATTCATAAATTTTAATCAAATTTGTAAAAATTCGAAAAAAGTACATTAGTACTCTGATGAATAGTAAATAGTAAAAAACAACAGGATGTAGAAAATATCTTTAATTTATTCTTTGGGCTATCGATTTCGTCCAAAGAACATCATCAGGCCAGAAATCGATAGCCCAAAGAATAAATTAAAAATATTTTCTACATTCTGTTGTTTTTTACTATTCACTATTCATCAATTAACACAACAATCAAATGGAGTATTACATCAAACACATATTAGTACGTACTCTTTGACCAATTTTGTTCAAAGGCTTCATGTTACTTGGCAGAGGGTAGCTTACATAATATAAAATTCCTCCTAGCTCTTTTCGTTTTTGAGACACTTTATTCACAGACAGACAAATCATTTTGCGGGACCTTCTTTTTTGGACTCAGGGAGCCTCGAAGCGTGTATCTCCATCAAAATCTCGCCATCGTATTTTTGGCTTGAATCCAATACTTTCTCTCTCTATATATATATAGGTAAGAGAAAGTAAAAAGTGTAAATCAATTGTGAAAAATAATAATTATGATCGGATGATCGCAAGGTGTTTTTAAATTTTTCCAAAATTATATATAAACACGTATATTAAGGTATATGTATGCATATTTGAAGAGAAGAGAAGGAGATAGACATGTTAGTCAAATAATCGTGACTCTGTTCTACGTAGGGCCCTAAGGGCTGTTTGGTTAGCAGGTGGACCACCCTCTGACCCTTTAGACTTGCATGTATATATAATTTCGCTCACCTATACAACCTACTTGTACGATACAGTAGAGAGAGAGAGAGAGAGAGAGCATACTAGCCAAGAGGGTAGTAATTTGCTTTCACAAAGACCCATTGGCTGCTATTAATTTTAACATGCTCGCAAATTAGCAAATATTTCTTGAAATTTACGTCAAGGGTTCACTTATATAGATATAGATATTTGAATTCATAATTTAATAAGAGATTGGAAAATTATATTATTTTAGTCGATTAATAAAGACCTATTTTAAATAAATAATAAAAACTCTATTAAAAGAAAAAAATGCACTAGAGTCAAGCGTTTGCCATTCCCAACCCTCTTAAGACCGGTTCCTCTACTTATAGTCAACTAAAAAACTTATCCGATAGATAGTAAATCATCGATTTGGTTTCCAATTGGCTTAAATAAAATCATTGGACTGCCTGGGATCCGAACCCGCGACCCTTGGTATAGAAGGCCAGTATCCTCTACATCAAGCCCTAGGGCCAGGCTAGGGCCAAATTTCTTTTAAATTTGCTTATATAGTTTCCAACAGTACGGTACATTTGAATTCAAGATGTAAAATTTATAAACAAAAAAATATTTATTTTTTGTTACCATAGCAACCATGTCGTCTATCTTTCTATTGATGTACTTTTTCAGTTTTTTTTCGATTTTCTCAAAATTCGCTCTACCGATTTTGATTAAAATTCAAAAATCAATTATTTTTACATGCTCTTTAAAATATTTATTTTTTGTTACCATAGCAACCATGTCGTCTATCTTTCTATTGATGTACTTTTTCAGTTTTTTTTTCGATTTTCTCAAAATTCGCTCTACCGATTTTGATTAAAATTCAAAAATCAATTATTTTTACATGCTCTCAAAATTGTTTGAAGTCCACTTTACTCTTGTACTTCATAGGAAAGGAGAAATGGTTGCCATGGTAACAAAATATAAATATTTTCCCAAGTTTATAAATTTGACATCTTGAATTCTAATATATTGGCGGAAACTAAATATATCTGGACACAAAAAATCTGGTGTGAAAGCACAGTACACAACTTGCTTTTGCCAAAGGTAAAACAAAGTTGTGTGCTGTGCGACCAGGCACACCAGATTTTTTAAAATTTATTTTGTATAAATAAATGTGCCTGGAACTCATGTATCGTTAATATTTACAAGTTATCGTTTAATTTGTAGCCTCAGATGCTGAAAGACTTTAAAAAATTTGATTTCTTTTCTTCCAGAGGTTTTGGAAAAGAATTAGAGATATAAAAAAATTTAATTAAGTTATTTTAATCACATCATATGGGAAATGCACTTTAACCATACTTCTCTTCTGTTTGATATCTAATTTAGAATTCCTAAATAAATAAATTCGCTTTAAAAATTTCTCTTTGAGAAAAAGAAAAATCTTTCAATATTTATTTTAGTTAATTTTTTTTTTTTTTTTTAGTGAAATCTAACTACACTACAGGATATTTAGATTTGAATAATTGCTAACAAGTTTTTGTTTCTAATTGATTTAGAAGAGCAACTGGGAATCGGAATTTGACTAATAGACAGGCAAGCAGAGACTCTTGGGCGTCCTCTGGCTCAAAGCAACTGCCCTCATCGTTCTGGAAATTGTAAATGTACAAAATTAATGCTTTAATCCAAAGGTCGGGGCTTTTTCAAGTTGGTCCAGTGTCAATAAGAGACACATACGGCCCTAGAAGGGTGCCGCCGCGCCCCCCTCCTGACGTTCTGCAAACAGACACTCAAAGAGAATGTGCGAGCAGGTGCCCCTAATTAAGGTCCTTGGTCCTTAGTCTTCTCTATTTGTTCCTCTCTCAAAAGAGAGTGAAATGATTGAATCCCTAGAGCGTATATTTATTTATTTATTTTTAATAACAATATGATGAGAGATTATTTACAAAGAGACTCTATTTTGAATAAAGAAAGATGAAAGTATTTATTAAATAAGGCTTATTTGCTTAGTGATTAATTTGATTTTGTGAAAGTGAATTTTTATTAAGGTATTGAATTCAATTAGTGAAGTGATATTGATAGTGATAACCTAGAGTTTTTATTTGTATCCTTAAAATTTAATTGATATTGAACTGCAACTACTATCACTTCACTATTATTATGTTCGGACCTAAGACTCTTTGAACTACGACCATTAGTTGATCTTTTGTTCTATCCTTTGTTGTCCTTCTTAGAATAGACCCTTTCCTTTTACCAGGGCCAGTATATTCTTTGGAGAGGCTTTTGATATTTCCTCAGGTTTTATTTCAGCCCTAGCGAAAATTAGCCTTCTTTGACGGATTAGTGCAATAGACTGGCACCGCCGTTTCTTTTGTCAGATTACAGAGTCGACATATGTCGTCATCAGCTCTGCTCATCTTCATTAGATGATATTTTAAAGGACAATGACCTGTCAGAAGACAGTCTCTTTACATTTTGTTGCGGAAGTGCTATAAACTTCTTCGCTTGTCTTAAGCCTGGGTTTTTTTGCCCATAGTTTTTTGTTTTCTTCTTCCTTTCAACGTCCGATTTCAGGACTTAGGTGCTTATGCGACAGTCCACAGGCTGGCTCGGGATCACTTCACTATGATAATGTATCAACAAGAGGTCACAGTAAAAAGTTTAAATATGAATTCAATTAAACTACCGGTTAAAGAAATGATTTCAATTTCAAAATATAAATATATAACACTATAATAATGAAAATCTGTTGTGACTGGTCGCACAACACACAACACTCGCTTACCTTCGGTAATCGGAGTTGTGTATTAAAAATTAATTTAACAAAACTTATGTTGGTGAGGCTAACAAAAATTTAAAAATTTCCAAAAAAAATAACTAAACAATTAGAATAAGAGCCTTCCCGGGAAAGAGCAGCCAGGTGAAATTAAAAGCCTTATATTCTGTTGCCGACGTTTCGAGAGCTCGTCGCACTCACGCAAAAATGTCAAACCTGTACTTATTTTTGACAATTCTGGGTGCCTTGAAGATGATTGCGACTAGCTCTCGAAACGTCGGCGGCAACAGAATATAAAGCTTTTTATTTCACCTATCTGCTCTTTCCAGGGAAGGCTCCCGTCCCTTTCTTCTAATTGAATATTTACAGTCATTAAACTCAAGAAAGTTTATAAATAAACAATGCTTGTGTTTCTAATTTCTTCCTTTATACCGAACTTTGGGTCTTAGCTAGTTGACTACGATCTGGGTTCTTATTTAATCATATGATTAAGCTTAACTAGATGTGAAAAAAACTTAAAGTCATAGCCAACTAGCTTATCCGAGGGGGTAGCTAGTTAATTAGAAATGAAGCACCCGGCCCTTAGTATATATTTATTTGACGAAGAATTTTCCACCACAACACTATTGGACTAGTCTCGTATTTTTTGAAATTTTAATTCCTTTGAAATTAAAATATAGTAACTCTGTTTTAATTCGAATACCTTTGAAACCTAGGAGATCAGTGGCAAATGCCCGCCCTCCCCCCAAGGGCTATAATTTTTTAAAAATTTTATATTATTCTAAATAAATTATATCTACGAGTATACAAACTGTACAAATTTAAACACTTAATTAAAT